>ML105190.1:333204-356167 GCA_003697995.1 Taxidea taxus jeffersonii
TGAACATTATGAAACTATGTAATATGTGGTCTTTCGTGTCAGATTCTTTTGTTTAGCGTACTGCTTTCAAGGTTCATCTGCTTCAATGTCTGCTGGAGCAGACATCAGTATTTTATTCCTTTTTATGGCTACACATTTTTCCAGGGTATGGACAGAGCACTTTTTCCCACTCATCTGTTAATGACCATTAGGACTGTTTCCATCTTTTGGCTAGCCTGAATAATTGTGCTATGAACAGTCATACACAGGTTTTGTGTGGACATGTGTTTTCAGTGGTCTTGGGGATACACCTCAGAGTGGAACTGCTGGGTCAAATGGTAACTCTACGTTTAATGGTTTAATGAGCTAACAGTATCTTCTGAACTAACTGCACTGTGTCCACAGAGACCAGACTTGCTTCTGGGTGGCAAAAGTAACCCATCTGAGCTGTCAAAATCATATCTGATTAGTTGTTTAACTGTAAAAAGCAATGACTCTATGTCAACTTTGCCATCACCTGCAATATTGGCCTAGCACTTTCACTGTACATAAGGTAATCAGAAATACAACGATATACAAAATGAAGAACTCATCTGCTTTCTACTTTTTAAATTCTTTAAAATATTATATACTCTACAAGGATAATATTCCTTGGCATACAATATACAGAGCTCTCATGTTACCAAGGACTCCGAAAGGCAACATGATGTTATGGGGGGGGGGGGGGGGGGGGAGACAAAAAAACTGGTTGCTAGATCTTAGAAAAAAGAGTAGAAACTGAGTTTACATGCCTACAAAAAAAAAAAGTGCAGGACAATGTCACATAAAATAGATAGGAGACATCAGACTCATTTTCCTCAAATGGGTAGTGTAGGCCCTGAGATACCAATAATCAAATTGGCACAGCGAAGCAGAGGCAGGCTGACATACTGACAGGAAGACAAGCCGACAGGCAGTCAGGAGGCAAAGCAGACAGATGGACAAATAATAGAGATTCTATCATCTCTAATGGTCCACGACATGAAAGGTGCTACACGAACATTTTTAAGAGGTAAAAGTCAAAGGCCTTACCCTTAAAAAGTTAAAAGTCTCCTTGTGAAGATAGCACATGTAAGGGTGAGGAGAGTAAAGAAAGGTTAAAGACAGAAGCCAAAAACCTAAGGAATAGGAACTTGATCCTGTGGGCAATGGCGACACCTGCAAAGCTTCGGCAAACAGAATAAATGAATCTAAAGATGGTATATAGGAGAGAGACAAACTGAAAATCACCACAGGTAGGCAGATAATTCCCGGACCAACTGCAGCTAAGCAGGACAGGACTAGTACCTACCGGAGATTAGTTGGGGACAAGAAAGAGGAATGGCTGAGAATAAGGCAACACTGTAATAAGGAAGGCAGCATCACTTGACATACATCTCCAAGGTTGAAAAAAAGAAGGGGTTGGTTAAGGAAGGCTTCTAAGAGTAAGCCTTACCTAGTGAAAACCATGGAAGTTCTGATTTTAAGAGAAAGGTGAGGTGGTTCCAAATGTGCTAAGAGACAAATACAGAAATTTCCAGTGGAAAGCATATTTCAGGCCAAAAATAAAAGAGCTAGCATCAGTTTAGCTATTTGAAAACAAATCTAATCCAACAGTGAAAGTTAACAGCTAAAACAATCCTATTACATGTACTTTCCCTTGGAAAAACGTCCATACTGTTTAATTAAAATTATCTATTGCTGTTCCCCAAGCACAGTTGTAAAGCAAAACTGGGGAGGAGAGGATACATTTAAAAAGCGCTGCTTTATGTGTCGGCTGGAGGTGGCAAAGGAGTTGGAAGCAGAGAAATACTGAAGGGAAAAATAAATACAGCCTCCATTTCTGACATTAAGTTGCCCACTTAAAACCCTGAGTCTTTCTTATGGTCCCTGTCCGTGCTGTGCTAATGAATTTAAATCTCAGGGAAAGTCCCTGGACTTTATTTGCTTCTATATAATGCTTATCTCCAAAAGCTCAAAGGAACATTTGTTCACTCATCCTTGTAAAATCTGTTCAGGAAAGATGCCATTTCCCTGAGAAAATAAAGTAAAGAGAAATAAAGGAATTTTTGAAATTGGAAAATGTTCGCCAACTCATCCAGACACGGGAATTTTTTTTTTTTAATTTGCATTTCTCCCTTTATAATACTAGTTATCTACAGACCTATTTACTAAATAATCCTGGGTAAAAATAGGTCTTCCAACTCTTTAATTTCCTTCAGTAATACTGACATGATAGCTTTTATTTATTGAAGAAAGTTTCCAATACCTATTTAAAAAAACTAAAAGCACCAACATCATCTATTATATCGAAGGCAACAAAGATCTCAATCATTCCAAGTAACAAGGGTAGTACATAAAAATGGGCAAGAATCATGCAAATTTAAAGCAGCCAATTAGAAAAACAACCAAATTTCATTAATTAATTTTAAAAATTACACCTTTTTATGGGTGTTACAGAAGATGAAAACAAGTAGTAAACATGGATTAGTTTGTTTTGGAGCAGTGTTTCCTCATTTTCACTGAAGATATCAAAGCTGAAAATGCAGTTTGGAAAGGTCAAATGAAACAAAGATGTTGACAGCAACCAATTAATCAAGCAAATAATAATAACCTCCTAGTCTGATGAACCAAACATCAATCTGACACAGGTTAAGGCTGTCCTGACACATCAAAGAAAGAAAAAGAACACAAGTAATAGCAAAAAGATCGCCGATCAACGTTGTCTTATATACATTTTTAAGTTTGTTTAATTTAATTTTATCTTTTTTTAAAGATTTTATTTATTTATTTGACAGAGATCACAAGTAGGCAGAGAGGCAGGCAGAGAGAGAGGGGGAAGCGGGCTCCCCGCTGAGCAGAGAGCCCGATGTGGGGCTCCATCCCAGAACCCTGGGATCACGACCTGAGCCGAAGGCAGAAGGCTTAATCCACTGAGCCACCCGGGTGCCCCTAAGTTTGTTTAATTTTAAAATTTTTTATTCCATAGTTGTAAATAACTTCTTTTATTTAGTTCTATAATGTTTCTTCCGTTACTGTGCTGACATATTTATTGGTTTGCCTTAGGTTACAGAACTATTTGATATCATTCATTAAACTAAAAGAACAGATGCAGGGACGCCTGGGTGGCTCAGTTGGTTAAGCGGCTGCCTTCGGCTCAGGTCATGATCCCAGCGTCCTGGGATCGAGTCCCACATCGGGCTCCTTGCTTGGCAGGGAGCCTGCTTCTCCCTCTGCCTCTGCCTGCCTCTCTCTGCCTGTGCTCGCTCTCTCTCTCTCTAACTAATAAATAAATAAAATCTTAAAAATAAATAAATAAATAAAAGAACAGATGTAATTAACTAATAACTTTTACCTTAAAGATACTACTTAAATTTACTAAAGTGACACTATCCATGTATCACAAGGAATACATTGTCTTTTACTTTTGAGTCAAAACAATATAAAACAGGTGAAATTATAGTCAGTTCACTGTTCAAAACTTAAAGAGAAAAACAGACACCGTCAACAACTGTGTGGTAATACAAAATTGTTTAGGAGAAACCCAAAAGGCTCAGTAGGCACTAGTGAATTTTATATTAATTCTAAAGTTGAAATGCTAATCAAGTTGTTATCTATACCACACTGATACAGAAATATTCATTAAGTAATACATAAACACTTCAGTTTGCTCCAGTTTGCTCCAGGAAGCAAAGGGGCGCCTGGGTGGCTCAGTGGGTTAAAGCCTCTGCCTTCGGCTCAGGTCATGATCTCAGGGTCCTAGGATCGAGCCCTGCATCGGGCTCTCTGCTCAGCGGGGAGCCTGCTTCTGCCTCTCTGCCTACTTGTGACCTCACTCTCTCTGTCAAATAAATAAATAAAATCTTTAAAAAAATCTTCATATAAAATAATTAGTGACTGTTCCAGACATAGTAAGAACCATAGAGTAAATATAACTGAAACTCACTTGGCAAAGGATCTCCAAGTACCAAGACCAACAACATTCAAGAATATGGAGTCTCACTAGTGGAAAGAGAAAAGAAATAGGAGAATGGACAGAATCCTTACCAAGCTACTTTCATACTGATTAGGAGTTTGACATTTAGGATTCACAACTTCTCATAGGTTAGCAGAAAAAATTTCTAGTTTGCTGAGATTCACAGGTCATCAAAATTTGCCATTACTAGGGTTGATTCTTGGTTTTGTTTTCGACAAAGAATACAGGTATTATAAGGCTCAATCTTCCTTCCAGAAACGTAAATGTCAGTTGAGGCTAATAAAGAATAAAATATACACATTCATACCACAACCTCAGAGTTTTGTTAAACTGAATGAATGGTAATACCTCAGATTACTGTAGAAGGCCTCAGGATTACACTTAGCTATAATAGTTCATAGCTGTTGTGCTTATGGAGAGTTAACAGATGTCATAGACATGATAGAAAAACCATTTTCTGCAAGTAGAACCTCCAAACCATTTTATACTACATTTAACTAAACATATGTAATGTCTTTAACACTGTTAAGTATGAAAGGAGCACGTTCTATTTACCGGGAAAAAAAAAAAAAAAAAAGTTTGCATATGTTTTCTCCTGTGGAGAAAGGAGTGCTGTGTTTTTTTGTTTGTTTGTTTGTTTTAAGATTTTATTTACTTTTAGAGAGAGAGAGTGTGTGTGTACAAGCCAGGGAAGAGGCAGAGGGAGGAAGAAGCAAAGTCCTCGCAGGGCTGGATCCCAGGACCCTGAGATCATGACGTGAGCTGAAGGCAGAGGCTTAACAAACTGAGCCACCGAGGCACCCCCACAAGTGTGGTTTCTTTAAAACCCAAAAAGCAGATACATCTTGATTTGTTATACTCTGAGAACATAAACAATTCACCCCCTCTGCAAGAAAATATTAAGAAGTTATTAAAGCATGCTTACAGTTCTGTTACGGTTAGGAAAAAATGCTGGTTTTAGACCTATCTGTAACATTCACATATATTTTTGCTTCATTATCTAAGACAAGATATATAAAAGGACACACATGGAATGCAAGATATTATGGAGGCCTCTGCTAAAAAATGTCCCTTAAAAACTCACAACAATGTTCCATGTGTAACATCGTGACAGCCAACAATATTCCTATACCATTTCCAACAATGAGAGGTGGTATTTTATTCACTCAGTGGGAGTTTTGGAACATAGTACTCAGAGCCCTATTGAATGTCATGATTAAAAACGTATTTCTAAAATACATCTTTGATTTAGTAATTGTTGATATTAGTAAAATTAAAAGTAGGGAAAAACAAAACTAATAGTCCTATCTACAAAATCAAAGCAAAGAAGAATCTGGTGAATTTAAGCATATGGCAATGGATAAACCATATGGATAAATGAAAACAAGTCTATTGATTTAAATAAATATATAATGGTTGAAGGCACATTTTTATTTCTCAACATCCCTAAATTCTCTAGGTACATTCATATCCACACAAATTTTAGTCTATATTTTTTCCCCTCCCTCCAATGTGACAAATCCAACTTACTTCTAGCCAGTACAAAAATACTGCCCCTTTTATTATTTCTACAATATTCTATATGCTACTGAACAGGAAGAATGCACAATCCCGTGAATCATGAATGAGTGCCAGTGGAACCCCAAGAAAAGGACCAAGATTACCAAATTATATACAAGATGTATAAAGTAATCATTAAGCAAAAAGACTGGGTTTGTAACCAGTAATAAGTTATATATTCAATAAATATCTGCCTAGTGGATGGTCCAGGCTAGTAATGTTAAGTACATCTGAAACATAATGTTACCAATCTATTTCTTAACATAGTCAAAAGCTGCTGACAGTTGAAAAAACTCAGTGTACCTTATTCATCCTCTATTGTTTGTTTTATACTTCCAAGAACAACCTAAAGACGTAATCACATCACTGAGCAAGCAAAATACTTGTGTGTTCTTAAAGGGGATGATGGAGTACAGGAGGGGTAAGTGCATTTTTTGACACTTTTATTTAGTGGCAGAATCATAGACGCAAATACAAATATTCTGGATGATTCTATTATTTTTCCATTAACATCTACTACCTTGAAATACATTTTACACATTGACCACTTACATACAGAAAAAATTTCAACAGCAGGGTGAAGGAATTTAAAATGAAATACTTTATAATGCTCAATTCTTACAGTCATTCATTTATTACTTACTGGGAGGAAATAACCATCACCGGTATTTTTCCCATTTTCACTATTAAGTTGCACAGAAAGAAGAGAGAGGCAGGTAACTTTTAAAAGATAAAAGTCTGGCAAACGTATCAGCTGATTTCACTAACCCACTTCATTCCCTATCCCTGGACAGTCTGCTGAATCATTTTTCCAGTATGGCTACATCAGTGAGCCTGCTCACTTCAGAAAAACCACCCAAGTGTTACATATATATTATTAACATGGCAGGAATTGAGGGTGAAGAAAGGTGAAGTAATTTTCTAATGTACATATTAAAAAGGAAATAACACATTTTGACATTTTTATCATAGAACTGTATGTCTGGGAGCATCTGGCTGGCTGAGCCGGTGGAATACGAAACTCTTGATCTTGGAGTTAAGAGTTTGGGCCCCATATTGGTTGTAGAGATTACTTAAAAATAAAATCTTAAAAAGAATTACATTAAAAAGTCAGAAACTCAAAACTGTAAAAACAAACAAAATAAAGCACGCACGGGAACCACCTTTCTTTACAAACATATTTAAGTCTTGTTTAAGAACTAATGTCCCCATGGGGCCCCTGGGTGGCTCAGTCATTAGGCATCTGCCTTTGGCTCAGGTCATGGTCCCGGGGTCCTGGGACTGAGGCCCGTAATGGGCTCCCCACTCAGCAGGAGATCTGCTTCTCCCTCTCCCACTCCCCCTGCTTGCGTTCCCTCTTTTGCTATGACTCTGTCAAATAAATAAATAAAATCCTAAAAAAAACAAAAAACAAACAAAAACTACTGTCGCCCTTACCTAAAACATCCTCCCATCACTAGATAATCTTACCTAGTAAGTAAGAGTATCACCATGAGTTCCATGGTGAGATTTGTAATTCCTTATTTACTCCTCAATGAACAAATCTATTGCAAAAGCCTGGCCGCCATACTGTGAACAGGCCACATCATATAAGAACTACCAGCCTATGAAGGAGGAGGGAAAAAATCCATCCAAGGCTGGCCTTGAGGTTAAATGACCTACAAAATATCCAGACTGAGGTTTATAATGGTGCCGAAGGATTGTAAAGAAACTTTCTAATTGATGCTTTAAAGAAAAAGCAAACACATACACACAGGGTAGTAGTAATGCCCAAAATAACTATTGGTAATTGAGTTATTTAAATTTGTGTTTTGTTCTATTTGATCCATACTTTTTCCTGTGTTTAAGGTGTACAAAATTTATTTCCCAAATCTATTTCTATCAAATTAGTATCTAATACATATGGTATTTCAACTGTTTTTCTGAAGTTACCAAAATGCTTCTGTAAACAAGGAGAACCACTATCAGTCTGAGACTATTCAGCATTGAATTTCAACGCATACCAGTAATGGATTGAAGCTACAAAGTACTACAGTAAAATCAAGGCTGCCTGTAAGAACACCTGGCACCAGGCTTACAAATAAAAAGGACCTTTGAGATCAATGCTATTTTATAGAGAACAGAGAGCTGAACAATCCTCCACTTGCCAAGAAGCCTTGTATACAACTGCATTAAACTCCTAGGACTTCTAGAGCAAAATGCCATAGACTGGATAACGTAACAGAAATTTATTTTCTCACAGTTCTGGAGACTAGAGGTCTAAAGTCAAGGTGTGAACAGAGTTGGTTTCTCCTGAGGCCTCTCCCACAGTTTGCAGATGGGCACCTTCCTCACATGGCCTTTCCCCAGAGCACCAACCCTCGTGTCTCTTGTTCTCCTTGTAAGGACACCACTCCTACAGTGCTAGGACCACACCTAAGACCTCCTTTAATCTTAATTACCCCTTTAATGACACTATTTCCAAATATTATCACACCGGGGCTTCAACATATGATTCTGGAGAAAACAAATCAGTCCCTAACACCTTACAGCAACTATTTGGAATATATATTGGGAATGGGTACATCAGAAAAGGGCCTGTGTTTTTCTCATTGGTATCCTAGTCCCTGTACATTGCTTGACACAGACCATGCTCAAAAAAACATGGATTAAAGAACAAAATAACGGAGGGGTATTTTTTGCCTTTTGGTAAACATATTAGAAAATGTTATGCTGTGAAATTTTTTATGTGAAAATGTGATGTGAAAAGTTTGATGTGAAAATGACCTTTCTTTAGTATATCAAGTACAGCAGTTTATGTAAAGTACCATGGACTTAGGAAGTACAGCACAAGATTTATAAATGTATTTCAAATATTTTCTTAAAGATGTATTTGAGAGAGAGAGAGAGAGAGATCACAAGTGTGGGGAGGGAGAGAATCTCAAGCAGACTCCCCGATGAGCATAAAGCCCAACCAAAATCATTGTCAGACATTTAACTGACTAAGCCAGGGTACCCCAAATGTATTTCAAATATTAAGTACTGAAATTGTGGTACAAATTCCCCACACTTTCCATGATATTACAGTTACTAAAATAACACAAAAATATAAGAGGGAATCCTGGGAATAAAAATAACACAGAAGTCTTAAGTATCTGATAACATATATATTATAATACCCAGAATGATAAAAGATCTCATTTAATAGAAATGGACCATCATCTTGGGGATGGGAATGGTAAAACTTATTTTGTTTTGTGCCACTAATATACTGAAATGTCTTCTATATTAAATAATCTTGTTGTAGTCTCCCAAATGTTTCTGTATGACTGGGACAGATCTTTTCTGCCAGCCTTATTTACAGGGACCACAGCTTGTACATAACTGTTTTACTTAATGGACCAGAACGAAGTATGCAAATTGCTCATTGGATCTTTGGCTCAATGTTCACTTAAATGTGCTCAAAGCATAAGTTCTGCGAAACACTAAGCACAGAAAATGACACAAATGGTGTCAATTTGGTGCTTCAATAAACTGTGATAAGCTTAACTATTACAGGATTCTTAAGTCTAATGACTAAGCTCCTTATTACTAGAACAGATGCCTCCCAAATCATCCTAACTAAAATCCGAGTACCCTAAATCCTAGCATTTTCCCAAATAACATATCTGTTAGGTCTTGGCCTCGATATACTCAAATGACAAAAATGTACATGCTATTCTACCTATTCAGGTAGTCATAAACAGCTTATTCCTAAAAGCTAAATTCATGGTAACTACTTAGACTGCAAAGAAGCCTCACTAGAAGGTATCATGGTTTCATTTCCATCGAGATTGAATCAAACAATTCACACTGTTGAGTTCTACTAAACATGTTCAAAAGTAGAGTATTTCCTCCCAATACTGTTCCTCTTCTAGTAGCTTAAATAAGTGTTTTCTCCTCTGATACTACGGTTTTCTCCTCTGATACCCCACTCAGGTTGACTACACATACAAAGAATGTGGACCAGATTTTCCCTCAAACATCTGTCTCCTGGTGAGGTGGTAAAGAGCCCATTGCTTACACCCTCTTCCTCCTCTGTCTCCCAGTGGCACCTTCTTTCCAAAGACTCCAAGCAAGTTTTACTCTTATAAAACTAAAAGCTCAAAGAGGCTCAGCTTTCCCCAAAGACTAATACTACAGAAAAGTTCCAGTTATTTTTTAATCTATCATTGTACACAAACACTAACTGTGGAAATGTTTAACTCATCTACAGTCAATTAAATAAACTTCCAGGTATAGCTGACCTTGAAACACCCTATTACAAGACAGAAGCCACTAAACAAAGTGGGACAAAGGCTTAATACACACAGAAACACTAGTACTTATCTAACACCTAATAGTATACAGGGTTTAAAACAGGACTCAGGTAAAAATAAATACTTCCTGATTCTGAAGGGCACAACGGACAATACAATGTGGGAGAAAATGTGAACTTCCCCATGTTTCTCTGGTTGTTTCTCCAGCCTGTTCTTCCAGAAGTCTTTCACGCTAAATGGATTAGCTATATACTGAACTGAAACAGAGAAAAATCACCACAGAGAAACTTTCATTTCTCATTACAAATTGCTAGGAAGAGCTGTTGAACATGACAAGGTGTACATTTCAGGGAAGGCCATCTAACTCTTGAGTACTTTGATCTACAGAACCTAAAGAAAAGAAATTCAAGACATTGCATTCAGCCCTGGAGAGCGATCCAGAGGGGATGTCTTCTAGGCTTTAAGTGGAAGTCCACCATCTAGTTAGTGTAGAACTAGAATCCATTGGGACTTTTTTCTTTTTACTTTGTTTCACTAAGTATACCCCAGCACAAAGGCTGCCTCTCAGCCTCCTGGGCAAGGATAACCATCAATAAGCTGCTCATGTTCCTCTCATTACCACACAGCAGGATCACTCTAGTGAGGCTTAACATCAGGCAAAAAAAGGTATGTGTGTGTATTAGATTAAACATGGAGCATACATCAACAGCTCCATAAATACTTATGGTTTATGGGGCATAAACCACAAGCAGCCATGTTCATCTGGAAGCCATTTTCTGGTCACATTACAAACTGACATACTAGGGGCACCTGGATGGCTTAGTCAGTTAAGCAACCACCTCTTGGTTTTGGCTCAGGTTGTGATCTCAGGGTCATGGGATAGAGCCCAGCATGGGGCTCCATGCTGAGCAGAGTCTGCTTAAAGACTCTCTACTCCCACCTGCCCCTCCCCTCTGTGTGTGCACATTCTCTTTCTCACTCTCTCAAGCAGATAAATCATTGAAAAAAAAAAAAAAAGACTTATTAGGACACAGAACTAAATGGCGTAAACAAATAAAGAAAAACAGAAAAGAAAAAAATGCCTATAATTACCTGCCATGAAGCATACAGAGTCACATGGCCTGGCACTCATCATTTCAGGGGCATTTTCCTATTTATTAGTAACATTTCATCTATTACCCTGATATTTAAAAATACTTATGAAAATCATTTCATAGGAAATAGTTAAAAAGGAAAAAATATAAGAAATAAAGAGAACAGTAAACAATTATAAGGACTTTTTTCATTACAAATTTGATGCTTTAAATTTGTACAATGTACACAGAGTTCTATAATTAAAGATGGAATCTAGAGAAAAACAATCATTTATAATTCACAACAATAAAGTTAATATACAGTTCTCACAACAAAATTATTTTAAAGGAGCTTTATGAGTATTATAATAAGACTATATGATGAATCTATTTAGACACTAATGTCAAAATATAGGAGTACTGCTGAACTGCCTAATTTTCTATCCTTGTATATGATAGAAGATGTATCCTACCATAATAACTTAATGAACAAAGACAATATAGTACAATGATACATTTGTTAGCATCTCAACCATCAAAGGCATAAAATCATAGAGGCAAAAAAGGAATATATTTGCACATGAGCTATGTAGAAAGAACGAGAGATTAATGAAAATATGAGTTCTAAGTCATTATACAAGGAAATACCAAATAAGCATCTGGGAGCCAGAGAGCAGAGGGAAAAAAAAATGAATGATAGCCTTCGAGTTTAACAGAAGTAGAAAAGGGACCCAAGCTGAGGACCAAAGATGAATCAGAAGACAGAATGAGAGATCCCACATGCATGCACCTGCTAATGGGCTCACCTCAGGGTAAGAGTATTTCCAGAATCTAGAAAGCACCAAAGACCAACACTGGTCTCCAGCAATTGCCAACATAACCTACAATCACTACCCTTAGGCTGGTCTCACAGGAAGATAAGAGGAAATACCACAAGCAAAGCATTTTGTATCAATTTCAAGGAGTTTATCCTCAAGGATGAATAAGGTGACATTTATAAGTAACAGAAAATCAATACAAATACTAAGATGATCTCTCTATGGAGGCTAGCTAAGGGAGCCTTCCTTCGCAAGAGACAACACTGGTGCTGGACTTTCAAAGATGAGAGAAAGTTTGCAAAATGAATAAATTAAAATCTATGTTATGCAAAAAGAAAGAAAATAACAAATGTCATATCAATCATTAAACACGTAAGAAAAAATAGCTGTGAGAGAGGAGGCCTGAGAGGGGGAAAAAAAAAAAAGTAGTGTATGTAGAACCACACTTAAAAATGATGGACCAGAAGCCCTTCCAGAGTCAGCTGTCAGAATAGAATTAAGGCGATTTCAAAATTGTAAGATAATTATCAAAAAATATGTTTCCCTGGAAATCTCTCTAATAGGGATAAAGTATACAAACAGATTTAATAAGATTAAAACAGTGATGGATACCAAGTTATATTAAAGCAAACTAATCAATTCAACCAATCTACCTAAAAACAGCATGTATTCAATTTCTCTTATTTTAAGGAGAATAATTACACTGGATACCAGGAATGAGGTAGAGGTCCCACTGAATAGAAAAATGGGGCTAGAAAGAAAAGAAAAGAAAAGGAATCTTATATAAATTTGCTATTTTGGCTGAGCTTAACCTCAAATAAATAGGTATAAAGAAGCTTACTGAGTCCTAGAGTACACAATTTATAAAGAAAAGATACAACAAAACTACTACCAAAGCAAGGTGCCTCACAGCAGATTCCTACATCATTTAAAATTTAAATCCGATGGCAATACTAATTACTAGCCTAAGATCAGTTAATTAGTAGAGCAAGTAAGGATTCTATTAAAAACTGATTTATGTGAGGTGTTTTTATTTAAAAAAGAAACCAAAAGGCATACAGACATGACCAAAGTATAGTCAATCAAATATATGATAATTTCAGCTACTTAAGAAACAAAGATGAGCATGTTCATTCTAAGGACCTGTGGCACTGAGAGCCTCTAACCTGCCTTCGTGAGGAATCACCTGTGTCTGTGCTCCCTTATCTCAACTGCAGCCACAACTAAGAGCCGACCATTAGATCCCCAGTTTTGGACCCAATGGATGACCTAGAATGGCCTCAGCAAGCATCAGTTACAAATGAAACAGAAGGGAAAACACTGATGTCATAAAATCAAAGACCTTGTTTCTATTCTGATTCAGGTATGCTCTATGGGTGTCCTTTTAACCTCAAAGACCCACATGATTTTATGACTTAAAGCTTCATCAGCAATGAACCCAAGTATAGTGCCCATACCCTGGCATGATCTGAAGGTTTGTTACTAGAGAACTGAGAAAGAAAGAAAAGAAAGAAAGAGAGAGAGAGATAGAGGGCCAAAGGGAGAGAGAGAGAATCTCAAGCAGACTGCCCGCTGAGTGAGGAGCCCCACGCTGGGCTCAATCTCACAACCCTGAGATCATGGCCCGAGTCAAAACCAACAGTTGGATACTCAACCGAGTGAGTATCTCAGGCACCCAATACTTTTTTTTTTTTTTTTAAGTTTTATTTGGAAGAAGAGCAACACAAAACAGGACACTACAAACAAAAAAATCACGGCTTCTGTTGTGAGAATCACAAAAACCCTATTCTACCTTTCCTCAGTAATTATGAACAGATCTACTTTTTGTAACAGTTAATTGCTCCAGAGAGCCAAGAATCATCCTGGACATATATAGGAAAGTATATTTCAATAATCTAAAGAAAAGTTAATTTGGAAATGAGCATTATCTAACCACTGTAGTCCATGTCACATTAGATATCTTTAGCTCTCTCCATGTATACAGACTGACCCAGCGTTCATTTTTCATGCAAATCAACTAAATAGTTGGTGTATGTCAGGCATGAAACTTTTTCTAATCCAATTCACTCCAGGAAACTAATGTCATCAGAAGCGTCAGTCAGCTCAAAAATCTAGACTGTTTCACACCACGAACAAAAAGGATCCTTCACCCTCCAAAATGAGACTTCCTAGATGTAGTTTTCCCTACCCAAGGCTTCCAGCAGTTCCTATTAATGATTATTTTGTCTCTTTTAAGGAAGTGTAATAAAGCACAACTGTTCACGCTCTCCCAAAAATGTAAGAAAACCTGATAAGTTCAGATCAAAAGAATGTGCCTGGTCAGTTTACTTTAGTATTTATTAGCAATATGAACCAGATCAAATTCATTCTTTCACTGGTTGTAATTACTAAGCAATTATGTACCAGACACAGCACTAGGCACTGACATGACAACCTAAAGACCTTTCTGATGGCACCTAATTATAAGGAAGTGAGAAGTTCTAGGAAAGTGAAGTTACTGGTTAAATAGCTTTTCCAACTTTTAGCGCAATAATAATGTGACATTCTCAGCTGGCTAACAGAAAGCTAGCTAAATTTAGAATAAAGCGTTTTCATGGTAATCACATAAGACAAGAAAAATTCATTATACAAAATCATCCATAATGATCTATTCTCTCTAGTATCACAACTACCCCTTTCCACATAAGTGAGCTTATTGACGTGACAGGTTTGGATTCTAGGACACATAGCCTTGATGCTGAGGATACAAAAGAATTCTGCAATAAGAGAATCATTTGGAATACACATCAATACATCAAGAATCATATTCTTCTGCCGATCTAATTTGGCTCAAAGTTTACATTGCTAACCTTAGCAGAAGTATCCCTTTGAAAAAGCTCAAGATTTCAGGGAAAAGCAGAGGTTCAAAACAGTAAATGATATTTAACACTACTTTCTCACCTAGAGCTAATGCTATAAAAAAATCAAAGAATAATGTAAAAAATAGTTAATAAAGTCTGTTTCTTACATGAAAATTCACAGAAGTATTAATTCTGCAAAATTCCTGCACGTTTATATTTCTCAGCATCCCTTGAGATCCTAATATACTGTTAGTCTTTTTTCTTTTCTTTTCTTTCTTTCTCTCTCTCTCTCTTTTTTTTTTTTTTGCAAATCTGGTCACCCAGCAGATATCTTATTGCTGAATGCTGGGATGAGTTAGGCTTGAGGATGCTTTTTACTGTTGCTGGTGCCAAAACTATTTACACTCAACAAACATTTGGTGAGTATTCAGGATTAACATCCACATAATATATGAAATATGGCGTGGTGATGCTACACTGTCATTCTGTCCTTGGGAGTGCATCCTGTGGAAACTCCCCATAGAAACTACTAACAGAATAAGATCCATTCTTAGTAATTATATCACTAGTAATTATAAGTTCTACTTTTTGGTATTACAGTTAGATTCTGGAATATTTCATAGTCATATTAGTCCTAAATAGATTAAGAAAGTAAAGAGATATAAATGCTAATTAAGATTACCTTTGCTCCAAAGATGACGAACACATTTGTCCAGAGGCTGATTCAGAACCACAAGGCAGTATTTCAACTTCCCTATGGAAATAAAAGAAGTAAAGTAAGTAGGTGAACAGAGTCCTCTGTTCCCCTCATCTGAGTCTGGAATCACACTCTGCTAATCCAGATCCTCAATCTCCACGGAGCTAAATTTCAACCACAGCTAATTTCTCATACTTTAATTTTAAAAGACACCATAGTTTAACCAGATTGACTTTATCCAGTATGTCTGGCCAACATTACCATATTGCTGCAGAACTGATTATAAAAACAATTTATCGGGGCGCCTGGGTGGCTCAGTTGTTAAGCATCTGCCTTCGGTTCAGGTCATGATCCCAGGGTTCTGGGACTGAGCGCCGCGTGGGGCTCTCTGTTCAGTGGGAAGCCTGCTTCTCCCTCTCCCACTCCCCCTGCTTGTGTTCCTCTCTCGCTGTCTGTCAAATGAATAAATAAAAATCTTTAAAGAATTAATAAAGTGGTTTATAATAAACAATTATCATAAAAACAATTGGGTAAGCTTCTTTTTGTAGGGGATGAGGAGCAAAAATGGTCTTAAAATGAATTCTCATTGTTATGGGACATCCATCCCTTTGACACAACTAGTCTTCTATCTTGCTAGTCCAACATCATCCTGACATTATTAACCAAGTAGTGGGGCCTGGAGGGCACGTGTTTTCACACTCTTTCTCATTTATTCATTTTCTCTCTCCCACCCGGTCTCTCTCTCCCCCTTACCCCACACAAAACTTTGTGTATGCACAGAATCCCACTAGCTCTTTTCATGACTCTTTTACTCCAAGTTTTTAGATGACACTCAAGAGATGAAGACACTCAAAAGACAAGAAAAGTTACTTCTCCAACAGTCATTCTAAGCCCTTTATAATGTACTAAAAATAGTGCAATATAAAATGCAATCAGGCTGTTGAAAACCTGTCATTCAGCTCAGTCCAAGCATTCCATTTCATTTATGGAAGAGCAATGTTTGTTTGGTGATAAGAAAAATTAATTTTTTAAGCAATCTCAGTGTTAGAAATGGAACAAGATAAGGAAATGAAAAGGGGATGCCATCATCCACAGCACGCATTCTTAAGGGATGATTATAAAGCAGTCACTGAGAGTACAAAGAGGAATAAGATTACAGAGTATCTGTGAGGTAAAACATTTATAATAAAGATTTATTCTACAATACAATACGACACAAGAATATGAAGGTAATACACAGATGAGTATGGCAGGAATTCAAAGCCCAGAAAGTCAATAAGGTCTGGTGTCACCCTAGAAATCTTTGTGAAATGCAGATCTCTGAACTTGATCTTAACAGGAAAAATTAAAAAAAAAAAAGAAGAAGAAGAAGTTGGAAAGAATAAAGGAAGGGGCATCCCAGACAAGGAAAACACCACAGAGGAAATTGCTATCCATTACCATTAGGGTAACCACCACGCAGTTTCAGAAGCAACGCCCTACTGACAGGAACCCATGGCAAGGACCAGCATACCGGATTTCAGAAGTACTGCTTAAATAGAGGAGTTTAAGTTGAGGCTCCCAGGAAGTATTTAAAAGGGATGCAAAAATGAGTACTAAAAGCAATTTGTGTGTATTTTGTAATCATGCATTCAGAAATAATCGCCAAGGTCAAAGGGCAGCCTAGCACCTGAAATACTGCAAAGTGCAGAGACAAAAGAACAAAGGAGGAAAGCAACATCATACTGTTTGGCTCCCACTCACCACTACAGAGCTGAAGGACATCAACAAAGGAAATGCAGAAGGAAAAGCCAGAAAGGTAAAAGAACAAAGACCCGTATTTCCCAGAATGCGCCGTCAATAACACAGCGTGCTCTCAGAGATGTCACAGAGACTAAACAACCAGAAAAGGCCAATGAGAAGGGGAAATCTCAAAGCAAAATCTGAAAAGTCACAGAGGGAGCCTCAACTCAGGGAAGAGAACAAGGAGTTAGTAAACCAGGAAGAGAGGTGCCTCTTCTTAAAAAGTAAAAAATCAGCTATGAGAAATGAAGGAGAAATGGCAGCAAAGTCGAGAGAAGATTCTTTAAATAGAGAAACAATCTTACATTCCGAAAAGAAGAGGAAGAGAGGCTGGGATTCATTCATTTTTTTAGCAGGCATTTATAGAGCATAAAACACTCCTGTTGGGCACCACTGAGCTTGGAGCCCTCCTCAGACTTACATCCTAGGGATGAAAACCAATACCTACTAAGATCGAGGTACATGAAGACATGGAGAGACACAGAGAACCAAGGCAGAGGAGGAGTATGGCTGACTTATTTGTAAGTAAACAAAACCAAAGTGAGAGTACGAAATTAGATTTACAACGTGAACCATTTTAAGACAATTACCGAAAGAAGTAGATTACAGAAGGTGACAGCCCATAATTTTAAAACTACAAATTCATTTGGAGTTCACTAGCAATTAGAGGACATCAGGTCCATCTCTGATTTCAGGACTTTTCCCACTACTTCTGGAAAGGGCAAGCAGGAGTAGGCATAAACAAGTTAAGACAGTGAAGACAGGAGGCTTGAGAACTGGCAAAATCACTTGAGAAATAAAGGGAATCCAGGATGCTCCTTTAGACAGCATTACTGTGAATGAATGACTGTGGCAGAGACCAGTAACTCTTTCTCTTCTTTAACAACAGAATCCTGGAGGGAGTGGGGGGGGGGTCATTTTTCTTCATTTTTGGTTTGTACTTTGTTTTGCTTTCTGTTTTTTGTTTTACTAGGCACATTACTCTCCAGGTGAAAAACTATATCCCCCAGACTCCTTTGTAGCAAAATGTAGTTTTAAGATTAAGTCTGGCCAAGGAGACATATATTAGACCTTTTAAGTTACTTTTAGGGAGTCTCCTTAAAAATGGAAGGGTCTCCATCCTCTTCTTATCTTGCTCCTTCCTGCCATCTGGATCAAGGATTGAGGGAATTGCTCAATAAAATTTTAGCAGCCATCCAGGACTATTGAAATAAGAGCAACAGCCAGAAGGGGCCGGGGAACACCATGACTCCATGAAGAAAGCCTTTCATTCCACATACACTTCTTTGCTTGCTTACAGACTTCTTTTATGTGAAGAAAACTAAACTTCCATTTTACATCACTATTATTTGGGGTTTCCCTGTCCTATAGAGAGAAACTAAATTTTAATTACTGCAATGATCAGGCTGTGCTGAGACAATCAAGATAGGAATTAGAAGAGAAATTTAAAGAGGAACAGACATGCATCAAAATGCAGGAAGGAAAACTTTTGCCCATTCATTCATTCAACATGGATGGAACATCAGGGTAAGAAACTCATAGCCTGGGGGGTGCTTGGGTGGCTGAGTCAGTTAAGAATCCCACTCCTGATTTTGGCTCAGGTCATGATCTCAGGATGATGACATTCAATCCTTCCCCCACCCCCCACCATGGGACTCTTCACTGGGGAGAAGGGTGTCTTCTTGAGATTCTGTCCTTCTCCCCCTCCGCCCCCAACTTGCCTCTCTAATAAATCTTTTTTTTTTTTTTAAGTCACAACCTGACACATAATAAGGACTCAATAGGATGTTAATGGCAAGAAGTTAGTAACCTGGATAAACCAAATGTCCTTTAACATTTGACAAGGTCTGTGCTGCTAAAAAAGGCATTCAACGATATGATCTGTATATCTATATGAAGGAATGAAACTACCTTCTGTCACAGATTCTTTGATATGTAAACTCAGCATTTTTGTGGCTCAAAGAGCAGTGTGATGAAAGGGAAAGGTTTCATTATCCACATTACTGCTCCTCTAAACCAAAACTTTCACTAAGGTGATACCTCGTGAAGACATTTTTGAAGAGAATGATGCAGTATGAAAACGTATAATAGTTTTGATTTGCATTTCCCTGATCATTGACATTTAGCATCTTTTCATGTACCTGTTGGTCATGCATGTGTCTTCTTTTGAAAAGGTCTATTCAGGGAGACCTGGCTGGCTCAGTTGGTAGAATATGTGACTCTTGCCTCAGCAGTCTAAGTTTTAGCTCACTGTTGGGTATAGAGGTTACTTTAAGAATAAACTCTAAAAGAAAAAAAAAAAATAGAAAAACGTCTTCTGCCCATTTCTTCATTGGATTTTTTTTTTTTTTGCTATTGAATTGTACAAATTCTTTGTATATTTTGATTAGTCTATCAAATACATGATTTGCAATTGCTTTCTCCCATTCAGTAGGTTGTCTTTTCATTTTGGTGATGTAATCCGTTGCTGCACTGAAACTTTCCAGACTGATCTCCCAACTCACGCTTCTGGTATCAGATTCAAAAATAATCACCAAGACCTATGTCAAGGAGCTTACTGCCTAAGTTTTCTTCTAGGAGTTTCATGGTTTCGGGTCTTATGTTCAAGTCTCTAATCTATTTTGAGGTTATTCTTTGTGTATGGTGTATGACAGTGATCCAGTTTTATTGTTTTGTTTATGGATGTCCAATTTTCCCAACACCATTTATTAAAAAGACTAACTTTTCCCCATCTGTATATTCATGGCTCCTTTGTCATCAATTAATGACCAGGTATGTATGGATTTATTTCTGAGCTCTCTAGTGTGTTCTGTTGACTTATGTGTCTGTTTTTAATGCCAATACAATACTGTTTTAATTACCATAGCTCTATAATATATTTTGAAATCAGAGATTGTGATGTATCCAGCTTTGTTCTTTATCAAGATTGCTTTGGCTACGTGGGGTCTTTCGTGCTTCTGCAAAATTTAGGATTGTCTGTTCTATTTCTGTGAAAAATACCTTCCCCCTTTGGAATTTTGATAGGGATTGAATTAAATCTGTATATTCCTTTGAATAGTATGGACATTTTAACAATGTTAACTCTTCTAGTCCAAAAGCTTGGAATATCTTTTCATTTATTTGTCTTTTTTAATTTCTTTCATCAATGTCTTATAGTTCTCAATATATAGATCTTTTACTTTCTTGGTTAAATTTATTCCTAGGTACTTTTCTTCTTTTTAATGAAATTGTGAATGAGATTATGCTCTGAACTTCTGATAGTTCATTATTAGTGTATTTAAATGAAACAATTTTTGTGTACTGAGTTTTTATCCTGCAACTTTACTGAATTCATTTATTAGTCCTAACAGTTTTTTGGTGGAGTCTTTATGGCTTTCTATATATAATATCATGTCATTTGCAAATTTTGACAATTTTAGTTCTTCCTTTCCAACTTGGAGGCCTTTGTTTCTTTTTCAAGAAGTTTAACTGCTGTGTCTAGAACTTTCAGTATTATGCTGAATGTTAAGTGTCAATAATGGGCACTCCTGTCTCATTCCTGACCTTAGAGGAAAAGGTTTCAGCTTTTCACAGTTGAGGGTGGTGTTACTTGTCATATACTGCCTTTATTATGTTGAAGTAGGTTTCCTTTATACCCACTTTGAGTTTTCATATAAATGGATGTTAAATTTTGTCAAATCATTTTTCTTCATCTTTTTGAGATGTTCTTAGGATTTTTATCCTTCATTTTGTTAATATGGTGTGTCATATTGACTGACCTATGGATGAACCACCCTCATATTTCTGGAATAAATCCCACTTGATCACGTGTATGATCCTTTAATATATGGCCGAATTCAATGTGCTAATATTTTATTGAGGATTTTTACATCTATGTTTATTTATCAGGGATATTTAGCCTGTAATTTTCCTTTCTTGTGGCATCCTTGTCTGTTTTTGGTGTCAGGGTAATGCTGGCCTTGTAAAATGATTTTGGAAGAATTCCCTCCTATTTTCTCTAAGACTTTTAGAAGGATTTATATTAACTTTCTTTTATTGTTTTAGTAGAACTTAACCTGTGAACCCATTCTGGTCCTGGACTTTTGTTTGCTGGGAGGTTTTTGATTACTGAGTCAATCTTCTTACTAGTAAATGATTGGATAATGATGAAATATAAAATGTGAACCAATATTCATAGGTTTTATGTTTCTAGGAATTTACCTATTCTTTTAAGTTGTTCAATTTGTTGGCATATATTAGTCTCTTATCCTTTGTATATCCTGTGTGTTTCTGTGGTACCAGCTGTAACATCTTCTCTTTCATTTCTGATTTTATTTGAATTCTTTTTTCCCTTGGTGAGTCTATCTAAAGGCTTATCGATTTTGTTTATCTTTTCAAAGAATGAGCTCTTTCATCTTTTCTGTTGTCTTTTTAGTCTCTATTTCATTTATTTCTATTCTAGGCTTTAATTCCTTCCTTCTGATAACCTTGGGTTTCATTTTTTCTTCTTTTTCTAGTTTCTCAAGGTATAATTAGGTTGTTTGAGACTTTGTTTCTTGAGGTAGGCATTCATCATTATGAACTTTCCTCTTTGGACTGCTTTTCCTGCATAGATTTTGGTATGTTACATTTCCATCTTCACATGTCTCAAGGTGTTTCTCTTTTGATTTCTTTGACTCACTGGTTGTTCAGCAGCACGTAAATCTCTATACATTTGTGAATTTTTCAGTTTTCTTCATGTAACTAATTTCTAGTTTGATTATCACTATGGTCAGAAAAGCAACTTGATATAATTTCAAGCATTTTAAACTTATTAAGGCTGGTTTTATGACCTAACATACGAATTATCTTGGAAAAAGTTCCATACATATTTGAGGAAAATGTATATTCTGTTGCTTTTGCATAAAACATTCTACACATATATGTTAAGTACAGCTAACATGTCCTTCAAAACCAGTGTTTCCTTACTGATTTTCTGCTGGATGACCTATCCATTGATATAAGTGGAGTACTAAATTCCACAGCTTTTACTGTATTGCTATTTCTAACTTTGGTTCTGTTAATATACATACAGAGATAGAGCCTATGCACATCTCTAAATCAATGATTTCAAAAATGCAATCTTACAGCTCAGGTGTAAAAGTTTGTTTTGTTTTGTTTTCATTGAAAAAGAAACTAAGACTTAATATTTAACATGTAGAAGAGCACACCAGCACCTCACCTGTCCCTGCAGTAAATGATCATGAATTATCTATTATAAATGAAATTCCCTAACGAAAAAGTGTTAGCTCCACATAAAGGCATAAGCAGTGCACTTCTCTCTCAATATATTATGAATGATGCAGTTTACCTGTGCCCAATAAAGTAAAATGACACATTTTTACATGAACTCATCTTCACAAATCGCTGAGTAACTTAAAAATATTCTTCAACACATACTGAAGGTAATATGAATTCCACAAAGGCATAATTGTACATGAAAATGACAGAACTAATCATTCCTACTTCCTAAAACTAGCTCTTAGGCTTCAAATACAATCTTACCAGTTTAGGGAGGCCCTGGTGGAGGAAGGGAGGGAGGGAGACAAAAGAGGAAACAGGGAAAGAATGATAGGAAAAGGAAGGAAGGAGAGAAGAAAAAGAGGATGGTAGTAAGATATAAACTTTGGATTTACATCAATTATCGTAAATGAATTAATCTACCTTTAAGTATACAGAGAAGTAGTTACCAACCTCATTGTGTACCAGCATCACAGATTTTTTTTTAAAAAGCTAATCTCCTTCCCTAGAAATTCTGATTCAACATGTTGGCAGTTGGGCCTGTACAACATGATTTTCTCAGAATCACCATAACAGAGTCTGACAAATAATCAAAGTTGAGAACCATTTGTATGGTGCCTTGAGATATTAACTAATGGTAGTAGAAAGCCATCATTAATAGCACAACTTTTTTTTTTTTTTTTT
>ML105191.1:0-56984 GCA_003697995.1 Taxidea taxus jeffersonii
TTTTTTTTTTTTTGATAGGGGCAGGGGGAGGATGACCATTGGGACAACCAAAACATCACATATGTCTCATTTGAATGCAACATAATTGCTCAGAAAGAACATCTATCTTTACTGATATTGTGAAATATTCCTTTCTAACTGCCAGACTGGAATAACTAATTTTAAGTGTTTTTGTATTATAGAGTTGGAATAGTTTCTTTTCTAAGAAAAAAAAGGCATTGAACATGATTACAATAAAAGCTATCTAATGACTAAATGGAAATTCAATATTTTCTTAAAGAGTTTGCAAAACCACAATAGATTTTCTTTCTGTCAATTCAAATATTCATAGGTCATCCAGTCTGGCCTTCTGTCATAGTGCACCTATAATTCCTTATTTTAAAATATTAATTAACTTTTAGACATAAGTCTTTTAGCTCTGGATACAGTACTGCCTATATGAAGGAAATAACATACGGAGGTGAAGAATGGTGTTTCTTGGAAGAGGTATTGTTTGCCAAGCTGTATCCAAGAGCCCTACAGAAAGTAGAAAAAGACATTATAGAAGAGTGAGCAGACATTTTTACAAGGTCACTTCATTCAGACTGGAAAGTGGCCAGCACAATGTCATTATTTACAACAGGATCTGGGAACACTTGAGGAAATTACAGACCATTTAGTTTTGATTCCATTGTGGGGGGCAAAGTCTTAGGAAGTATTTTAGGAGATTAAATGGGGAACACTGAGAAAAGCACAGCTTGATTAAAGGTAGCCAATGCAGTCTCCGGAA
Source organism: Taxidea taxus jeffersonii (assembly GCA_003697995.1). NCBI lineage: Eukaryota > Metazoa > Chordata > Mammalia > Carnivora > Mustelidae > Taxidea > Taxidea taxus. The sequence continues at coordinate 770 of ML105191.1, forward strand.
TGAAAAAGTCATGCTTCGATAATTTTTTGACTTCTTTAAGGAAGTAAATGCCAAGAAAAGCAAATGAATGCTTTAAAAATTTGTGTTCTAAATTTCCAGGAGTTGTTTATTAAAGTCTGGCTTGACAAATTAGCACAAAGAAGTGGTTTCTTAAAATTGGAAAAATGCAGAGACAAAGATTAATGGTGCATTAAATTGTTTTTAAAGTGAAAAGAAATCAGGCAAATATACCTTAGGACCAAAAGAATTTTACTGGAACAAGGACACTATAACAGTCTAAGTCGACTCCATTGTATTTACTACCAACATCAGCATTGTATTGTTTTGGCATTTATTACGTAGTTGTGCGGAATTTTTCCTAAGACAGTGGGAAAACATGAAAACCCTTTTCAGGAATATATAGTCTAAGAGACGAGACTGATTCAGATGAGTAGACAAAAAATGAGAAAAATATAAAAAATGAAAATTTAGTAAGGCTGACTCTTAGATTGCTAGTAGTGAGGAAAACATGTTGGTTTTTAAAATTCAGAACAAACAGTCATAGTTTCTCTTTGGGCAGCAGAGGGAAAGCTACCATGAAAAGATGTTTGGTGGAAGGGTACATCTTATAACTGTCAAAGGAATAAGCACACCAGGACATTTTCTGGGTGCGAGAGGGATCCTGGAACCATCTGGGAGATCATCTAGTTTGCCCAGTCCAAAAAGAAAGTAGGAGGGAGATGATCCCAGAAGGGTAATACACAATTATACATGAATAGGGAGCTAACTGAAAATGAACAAGATAGAGACCAAAAATAGGAAAATGACATTAGGGTATTGGACTATAAACCTTTAAGTTCTTTTCAAATCTAAAATACTGTTATTTCCTAGGAGAGATACTGCAGGTTTAGTAAGGACAGGACTTCAGAGAATCTCTTCTAATTAGCAAAGATTGCCTGGAAAAAGTGACCTAGAGATGTACAACATCCTCTACAAGGCAAGACAGATATAAGTAAAAGGGGAAAAGCGTTCACAATACAGCTGATGTTTATTGAGGGCCATGTCTCAGATACTATGCTAAGCATTTAACATACATTATCATTTACTTTAATCCTCTCTAAAATTTTAATAGTTGTAATATGTAATAATCCTCATTTTACATTTGAGGAAACTAGATTAAGATTCACACAGCCAGTAAGTGAAAGGTACTAGAAATACACTATACAAAAGTGTCCCAGTTCACCTGATCATAAGTTTTTTTTTTTTTTTAAGATTTTATTTATTTATTTGTTAGAGAGAGCGAGCACAGGCAGACAGAGAGGCAGGCAGAGGCAGAGGGAGAAGCAGGCTCTCTGCCGAGGAAGGAGCCCGATGTGGGACTCGATCCCAGGACGCTGGGATCATGACCTGAGCCGAAGGCAGCTGCTTAACCAACTGAGCCACCCAGGCGTCCCACCTGATCGTAAGTTTTAACCAGGAGTGTGGTATAAAAACATTATTCTAGTCCCTCCCATGAAGCTTTTAGGAAGTAGATTCTAGGACAGGGCCTGAGACTAGAATTCTTTTACAAACACCCTGACTCAGTTTTATGATCAGCCTTGTTTGAGAAACAGCGTTCTAATACCATAATGCTTCTAAGAAAACCAGGTTTACTATATTCCAAACCCTAGAGAATGCTGGAAGCTGGAAGGCTGTGTGAGGGAAGGTACAGGATATCTACCCTTAAAGAGGCTGAAAGCCTAGATTCCCCACAGCAGCATTAGTCTATGAGCCTGTAGCCATATATTTGCCTGCAAGACACACCTCCTGGCTCCGTCCCATGGAAGCACACTCTCCCTGGCTCAAAACCAGTCCTCTTATTACACTGCAGTTCAGAGAAATCAGCATTCTTTATAAATCCTTACATGGAGTAAAAACACAAGAAAAATAGAACCAGGTGGAATTACCTGGGAAGGGATCTTTTCTGACCAAAAGCAGGGAAAAGGAATAATGAAATAGAACAGGGAAGATCTTCAAATATTTAATTTTAGGGAGGATAGAATTGGTTAATACTTTGAACCCAGGTATTTCTCTTCTTTGTTGTCTTTGTTAACTGGAATAGATAGATAAAGAGATCTTTTTTTAAAAATAAGCAATGAACACATTATAATATGCAGTCTACTTTCTTGATACAAGAACTCTGAAAAGATTGCACAGTTAATTAAATGCATCAAACTTCAAAGAGCTACTAAGGTATCAACACACTCTTCAAGGGATCCATGGGGAAACTACCAATTACACATTCAGATAAACCATATCCATAGCAGACGAGGGTTTATTAGTGTACATAGTTCAATCAATTCAACAAACATTTATTGAGCCCCTACTATGTGTAAGGCGCCAGGACTATGCTCTATGGGGAACATAAAGATGAATACAATTGCCTCTCCCTTAAAGAAACTTATGCTCGACTAAGTGAGATAAAATGAAGAAAAATAACTCTAATATAAACTTTCATGAAAAACTATAACCAAGCATTCAAGGAGCTTAGATTTCCTCAAGGCTCTGAAAAGTCTTCAGAGAGGAGAAGACATTAGAGCTAAGACTAGAAGGATGAGAGAAATTTGTAAAGAGAGCTTATAAAATTCTTTTTGTCCCTCAAAGTTCTCATCTGTAAAATAGGGATAATAATAGTTCTTACAGGTTATTCTGCAGTAATGATTTATAGGGTCAACCCAACTTCATGGATAGTTCAGAAGCAATAGTTTCTTTTCAAGGAATGTATACCCTTGCCACTGCCTATTATTATTATTATTATTATTTAAAGATTTTATTTATTTATTAGAGAGAGAGCGTGCGAGAGAGCAGGCTCAGGCAGATAGAGTGGCAGGCAGAGGCAGAGGGAGAAGCAGGCTCCCTGCCGAGCAAAGAGCCCGATGTGGGACTTGATCCCAGGACTCTGGGATCATGACCTGAGCTGAAGGCAGCCGCTTAACCAACTGAGCCACCCAGGCGTCCCGCCACTGCCTATTATTAACACATTGTTTAAATTTCCACAGTCACCTTTCAAAACACTTCAGAGTGATAAAGTATAAGCCTTACAGCAGAAAGGTTACCTTTGGCAAACCCCACAGAAGTGTTCCATAAGGATGTGTGCACTGTGTAGCTGTGAGCAGATCACTGGCTGTGTACTGGATGCCATGTTGAGGCGAACCAGTCAGGTAAGCTCTTTCCCATTGGTAAAGGGCACAAAACATATCATCTTCTTGACTTGTGCGACAAAATGCCTCTCACATCTGTCTTGACTTTTCTGGTTCTATGGCCATTCCTTGGTTCAGGCCCTTATCCCTTCACTACTAGAGAACTAGATCATTTCTTCCAGATGATCTCCTGGTATCTACACTTCACTCTTCTGTGCTCTTACACAAACCACTATCAGACTAACTTTCCTAACACAGTGCTCTGTTCACATCACTGCTTAAAGTCCACAAGAGGCTTTCTCCTGCTGTCTAGAGAGAATCCAGACTCCACAGGCTGCCATTCTGGAGTCTTCGCAACCTGGACCGAACACACTCATCTAGGCTTATTAAATCCCACAACACTCCTATGACTGTGGCTTTGCTTATGCATCTCTCACTGACTAAAGCACTTCATCCTCATTTTCACGTATGAAAATAGAAACCATCCTTCACTGCCTGCCCAGCTCAACTCGAAACCTCCCCCAACATACGGCTGTGCATACGGCTTGGTACTACACATATCTGAGTATATGGCTATATCCTCAGGGTAACATTAGCTGCTTACTATTATTTGTGATAGCCTAATTATGGAAACAGCCCAAATGTCCATTGATTGATGAATGGATAAAGAAAATGTGGTGTGTATACACACACACACATATACACAGAGGAATATTACTCAGGCATAAAAAAATGAAATTTTGCCATTTGCAATGGCATGGATGGAGCTAGAGAGTATAATGCTGAGTGAGTAAGTCAATCGGGAGAAAGACAGATATATATGATTTCACTCATGTGCAATTTAAGAAACAAAATGAGCATAGGGAAGAAGAGAGAGAACCATGAAACAGACTCTTAACTATAGATAACTGAGGGTTGCCAGAAGGGAGGTGGGTAAGGAGGTGGGTTAAGTAGATAGTAGGGATTAAGGAGTGCACTTGTGATGAGGACCAGGTGTTCTACGGAAGTGCTGAACCACTCAATTGCACACCTGAAACTAATATTACAAGTATGTTAACTGCAACTTAAATAAAAACTTAAAAAGTTAGCTGATTATAATATATTACAATACCATATTGTTTTTTGTGCAGAGCTTTACTTATTTTATACACTCAATAATTTGTTTAATTATACAAATATTTAGTAGTATTATTATTTAACATTTCTTTTTTTTTTTTAAGATTTTTTATTTATTTATTTGACAGAGATCACAAGTAGGCAGAGAGGCAGAGAGAGAGAGGAGGAAGCAGGCTGCCTGCGGAGCAGAGAGCCCGATGCGGGGCTCGATCCCACGACCCTGGGACCATGACCCGAGCCGAAGGCAGCGGCTTTAACCCGCTGAGCCACCCAGGTGCCCCCTATTTAACATTTCTTAACTGCTATGTGTTAAGTGCTGTTTAAATGCTTCACATGTATTACATCATTCTGTCTTCTCAAGACTCTCTGAAGAAGGAATTATCATTACCCCTATTAAGGGATGAAGAAACTGAGGCACAAAGAGTAACTTGCCCAAGGTTACAGAAAAATAATGTGGGCTCAGCTGAAACTCTTAATGAATATACTATGCTGGCTCTAATGTTAAGATGTTTCACAATCTATAAAGACTTTTACTTGCCCGATTTTCATTTCAGATATGGCAACTGAGGTGTAGTGGCAGGCCCCAAGTTATCCAGTGAGTTAGAGAGAGAGGAATTGAGCACTAGCAGACATTCCTTTTTTCCTGCTGCAAGGAGTCACAGCAGTATATTCCCACAATAAAAACAAAGAGAAGCAGGTGCCAAAAAACTGGATATGAGATGAGGAGCTTTTCAAGATCAGTGTGTGAAACTGGTACATTCCTGGTGCATTCTTTGGATTCTAACTCTGGCACATCCTAAAAAATCCTAGGGCCACCTGGGTGTCTCAGTCAGTTAAGCATCTGACTTCGGTTCAAGTCATGATCTCAGGGTCCTGGAACTGAGTCCCACAGACGGAGTCTGTTTCTTCCTCTCCCGCTGCCCCCCCCCCCCCCGTGTGCGTGCTCTCTCTCTCAAATAAAGAAAACCTTTAAAAAAATCCTAAACAATAAAAATATAGATCCTAATCATATCATACCTTCAATACCACAGATCCTAACCTTTTAAAGACTTCTGACTTACAAAGTATGACTAATATAGCCAATACCAAGATAGCTAAGAACTGAAGTTACCAGTTTAGATATACTAAGTTTATTAGACTTTATGATAAATGCCTGAGGACACTATTAAGAGATGATAGTTTAAAAATATAAATTTATAATGTAGGAAGCAAGTTTACCAAGACATTTGAAAAGATTCCAATTAACACTTGGTTTTTTTTTCCTTGTGACTATAGTTGAGTTATAGTAGTACAATAAAAAATAAAGAGTATAAGTTTTAGAATTGGACAAACCAATTAAGTAAATGAATTTGAGTCAGCTATTGCTGCAATATTATATAAGGAACTCCCAAATTTCAGGGACTTATGACAATAATCTGTCTTTGGACAGATTGTGATTCTGTCTAGTCAAGATTGGCTTGGATTGGCTCCAGGTTTGAATTAGGTTCAGGTCTACTTTATGTTTTTCCTTATTCTTTTCAGAACAGGAGCTGGGCAGGCAGGTTCTTTCGTGGTGAACAGCAGGAGCGTAAGAAAGAAAACAATTCACATAAGCACATTTAATCTTTGGTTCACATCACTTCTGCCCACATATACATGGTTAAAGTAAACTGCAAGACTAACATCAACATCAATAAGATGAGGAAACATACTCTGCCCATTCCTGTAGGAAGGAATGAAAAGTCACATGGCAGAGGGGAGTGAAGAATTGGGAATGACAAACCAATCTGCCCCATCTGTAAAAGAGGGATAATGATATTTACTTTAGAGTATGTTAGAAGGATTACATGTAGATAAATCACACGAAGTGAATATTGTAGTTCTGGAACACAGTAATTGATTACCAAATACTAATTCCCTCTATTTTATCCCCTTCCCATTACCCCCTACCCATTAGGGGAAAGGCAGAAGGAAGCAGTGCTTCCTTTCTTTAATTAAGTAGAAAAATAATCAATCTTGTTAGGCAAAGTGAAGGAAAAAACACCTTCATGAACTAATTTTTATTTTATCCTTGGATTTTTAATGTTTATTTCCTACCACATTTCCTTCTACTTAACTGAAAAATAATCATCAAAATCATCAAAATCAGGAAGATAACACTGACACACTGCTACTGCCTAATTCTCAGACCCTGTTCAAGTTTTCCAAAGAATTGTCTAAAGGATCCAGTTCAGGATCATGCAATGCAGAGGTGCTTGGCTGGCTCAGTCAGTGAAACATGTGACTCTTGATTTCAGGTTGTGAGCTCAAGCTCCACACTGGGTATAGAGATTATTTAGAAAAATAAAATTAAAAAATCATGTATTTAGTTGTCTGACACATTGATATGCTTTAGTCTGAAAGTTTCTTAGTCTTTAATTGACTTTCGTAACTGTTCTAGTTTTATACACTGTATAACAACTGCTACAAAATTAGCAGTTTAAAACCATACACATTTACGATTTAAAAGTTCCTGTGGATCAGGAATCCAGGCTTAGCTGGGTTCTATGCTTCAGGATCTCAGCCGGCTGAACTGTGTTTGTTAGCCAATGCTACAGTCTCATCAGAGGGCATACTGGGCAAATATCTGCTTCCAAGCTTCCTCAGGTTGTTAGCGGAATTCATTTTCTTGCTGCTTCAGGACTAAGCTTTAGTTTCTTAATGGAAGCAACCTTTAGCTCCTAGAAGCTATCCACAGTTTCCTGCCATGAAAGCTTCTCCAACATGGCCACTTACCTCATGGCAGCTTACCTCAAGGATAGTAAGTGGGAGTGTCTCTAGCACCTCTGCTAATAAGATGGAGTCTTATATACATCACATATAATTATGGAGTGACATCCTATCACCTCTGCCATATTGTATTGGTTAAAAGCAAGTCACAAGTCCTGCTCAAACTGAAGGGGAGTACATTACACAGAAGTGTGAACACCAAAGGACAGGGATTTTTTGTATGTGTGGGGTGGTCATCTTAGGTTCTGTCCACCAAAGTAACCTTGAAACTTCTGAAAATTACTTTGTAGAATATTCCTCATTTTGGGTTTTTGTAAGACGTTCTTCAGTTTGGATTTGTTTGATGTTTCCTTGTGATTCCATCATGATTAGGTAAAGAATATTTTTCTAGACTATCACAGAGATATTGAACTCTTCACATTGCTTGGTGTCTCATGATTTCAGTTTGTCCTATTATTGATATTCATATTGATAATTTGAATTAAGATATCTGCCATGCATCCTCACTATAAAGTTACTCTTTTCCCTCTGTAATTAGTAATTGTTTTGTGGAAAGGTGCTTTAAAACTATGTAACTATGCTCTTCCTCCTTACTTTCAATCAATTTAGGCATTTAATAACTAAATTTTAAAAACTTAGTTACATATTTAACCAGTAAGGGCTTATGGTTTACTGTTTGATGCAATGAGCTATACTTACTAAAATTATTTATTTTGGTGCCCATTTGTCCCAGATTTAGCCAGTGGAAATTCCTTCAAGTTGGCTTATGTGTTATTTTAACATGACACCATCATTCTTTTAGAGTACTTTCTTACTTTCTGACATAATAAGATATCCAGGCTCATGCACTTTCCTTGCCCTAGTGGTGATATCAGCCATTACTCCGAGGAGCACTTTACCAGTGCTCTTCATGCAGATTCAAATTACTGTCTAGGATCACTTGCTTTCAGCCTGAGAAACTTCCTTTAGTATTTCTTATAAGATGGTTCTGCTGGAAACAAATTCTCTCCATTTTTGTTTATTTGGGAGTCTATTTTGCCTACATTTTTTGAAAGATAGCATTGCTGGATATAGAATTCTAGGTTGAACTTTTTTTTTTTTTTTTTTAATCTTTGAGTACTTTAAATATTTTAACCCACTGCCTTCTGGCCTTCATTTTATCGCTGAAAAGTCAGCTTATAATGTTCTTGAGAGTCCTATAACTAATTTCTTTCATCTTGCTGCTTTCAGGATTTCTTGTCTTTGACTTTCATCATTTTTACTATGTGTGTCTGTGCTTTTTTTTGAGTTTATCTTATTTGGATTTTGTTAAGCTTTCTGAATCTGTAGGTTATTGTTTTTCAATATATTTGAGAAGTTTTGGGCCATTACTTCTTTGAATATTTTTTCTTCTTATTCTCTTTTCCTTCTGATACTTCCATTACTTGTATGTTGGTGTATCTAATGGTGTCTCATATCTCTGAGGCTATGTTCATTTTTCTTCATTCTTTTCTTTCTCTGTTCTTCAGCTTGTATGATCCCTATCAACCTATCTTCAAGTTCATTAATTCTTTCTTTTGCTAATTCAAATCTGTTGAGACCCTCTAGTGAGTATTTTCCTTCAGTTATTGTACTTTTCAACTTCAGAATTTCCATTTAGTTCATTTTTATAATTCCTCTTTATTGATATTTCCTATCTGATGTGACACTATCATCATACACACACATATATATAAAGGCTACTCTGAAATATTCTTCTATTAATATTTATAAAATATTTTTAAATTTATAATATTTTATAAATTAATAATTAAATATAAATTTACTCTATATTAAATCAATCAATTAATTAATAATTTAAAAATTATTTATATTATTTATAAATAACATATAATTATTAAATATATCAAATATATTAATTATTATAATAATCATATATTGTGTGATTAATTAATATTAATTTATTAATGTTAATTAATATTAATATTGATATTGATTAATATATGATTAATATATTATATATAAATATATGAGATTATATATATTATGAAAATAATTTAAAAATAAATAATTCAATTAAATTATATTAATTTAATTTATAAATTAATAATATATTTTAATTTATAATATTTATATTATTTAAAAATATTTTTTTAAATATTTATTTATTTATTTATTTGACAGAGAGAAATCACAAGTAGGCGGAGAGGCAGGCAGAGAGAGAGGGGGAAGCAGGTTCCCTGCCGAGCAGAGAACCCGATGCGGGGCTCGATCCCAGGACCCTGAGACCATGACCTGAGCCGAAGGCAGAGGCTTAACCCACTGAGCCACCCAGGCGCCCCAAAAATGTCAATGTTTTTATTAATTTGACATCTGGTTGCTCTCATTGGTCATTTATAGTGATTGCTTTTTTCCCCTGATGTATGAGTCATATTGTCTTATTTTTTTGTATGCATCATAATTTTTTATTGGAAACTGAACATTTTGGATAATATATTGTAGCAGCTCTGAGTACTGCTACTTCATCCCCTCTCCCATAGTGAGCTTGCTATTCCATTACTTGTTTACTGATAGGCTGGATTATTTTAGTGAAGTCTATCTTTCTCCCACATTATTACACTGCCAATGTTGTTCCTCAAGGAAGCACAACTGTGGGAATGTTCATATCTGCTCTCTCTTTTGGGAATGTTCATATCCAGCTGTTAACCTCCACTAATTGCAGGCCGATTGCTCTATTGTTTTCATAATGCCATTCCTGTACAAATAAATCTAATCAAACTGTGGCTCTTTTGAAGGAATAGTGTTGTTTTTTGTTTATTAGATTTTATTTATTTATTGGATAGACAGAGATCACAAGTAGGCAGAGAGGCAGAAGTAGGCTCCCTGCTCAGCAGGGAGCCCGATGTGGAGCTCGATCCCAGGACCTTGATTTCATGACCTGAGCCAAAGGCAGAGGCTCAATCCACAGAGCCACCCAGGTGCCCCACTGAAGGAACAGTTTTTGATGTCAGCATTTAATATTTGTTCTAACCCCAGGAGAGTTCTTCCCAGCTGTCTTATCCTCCTTTCTTTCCTGCAAACTAACCAGCTCAGTCTTGGCTATATCTTCATTAGATTCATAAATCAAATTCCTTCCCAGCTGCCTTTTATTATACATCTACTACTTTTAAGAGCCTCCTTAGGCTTAAATTTTTCTACTTGCTATTGCAGATGAAGACAGTTACTTTGGGAAGAGATTAGGAGGCATATGGTTCATGGCCTGCCTCTTTTAAGATAAGCTCTGAGTCAGGGCTCAGGAGCTGAAAGTAGGGACAACAGGTCCTCTTAACTTGCTTCTTCTGATGGGGAACTACCTACCATGTCAAGAGCTGAGGGAAGAGTTATCAGGACCTCAGTACTTCTAGCATGCTACTCCCAAAGTAGAGCCTCTGGACTATAAGCTGGGATTGGGCAGGTGGGATTTCCCACCTCTTGCTGCACTCACTCAGGAATTAGTCTGGGCAACAGGCAGTTGGGGGCAAGGTGGGAAATCCTAAGGTCCTGCTAGTCCTAGGAAGAAAGCCCTCTAGCTGGGAGCTAGGAGAGTGAGGGTGGAGAATCTGCCTTCGTGATTTGGGAGGAGAAAGAGAGGGAGTGGTTCCAATACCATACACTTGCCTTTCATACCTAGTTGTTTTCCTTTTTTTAACCTAGATTTTCTTCAGTGGAATTTTTTTTTTCCATTTGCTATTTGCCTTAGGATCATTTCCAGAAGTTTTGAATGACCTATTTTTGTTTTCCTGTTGTTTGTAATCTTGATTCTGGATTGAGCCCCGCATCGAGCCCTGCATCCAGCTCTCTGCTCATCGGGGGAGCCTGCTCGATCCCAGGACCCTGGGATCATGACCTGAGCCGAAGGCAGAGGCTTTAACCTACTGAGCCACCCAGGTGCCCCCAAACAAAATCTTTAAAAAAAATTTTTTTTTGACCAGTTTCACTGGGGAGCAAATCAGAACTCCTCATGTTGTCACGCCAGCAATTAATTGCCAGCAATTAAATAACAGCATTTAAAAAATTTTAAAGTAAATTTTTAATTTAACTATGTTGTTTTTGTATAGGCATGACCCACAGCCCATATATATTTCAGAGTTTCTACACATCAAAGTTCTTTTATATTATCTGTAACTACAACTTTTCCCAGACCTCTGCATTGTCTGTTCTCTGCCTAGAACTCCCTTTCTCCAGATATTTGCAAGGTTTACTCCCTCTCTTCCTTCAGATGATTGTTTGAGAATCATCTTTTTAGCAAGGCTTTCTTTCATCATCCTATTTAACACTGAATTCCTCCCTGCCAAAACTGGCATACTTATCTCCTTTTGCAATTTTTTTTTCTTTTTTGGTCACAGACTTTATTATTATTATTATTATCATCATCATCATCATCATCATTATTATTATTAGAGAGGGAGGGAGAGAAAGAGAGAGAGAGAAAGGAGCAAAGAGGAAGAAAATCTCAGGCAGGTTCCATGCCCAGAGTAGAGCCTGTCTCAGGGCTGGATCTCACCAACACTGAGATCATGACCTAAGCCAAAATCAAGAGTCAGATGCTTAACCAACTGAGCCACCCAGGTGCCCCCAGAGACTTTATTCTTAAATTTCTTTTGTTCACTACTGAATCCTTAGCACCTTAAAGTGTTCTGCACATAGTAGGCACAAAAAAAAAGAAAGTTGTTAAAATAATTTCTTAACATCTTACATGTATTAACTCATCTGATGTAGACTGATGATTGTAAATTATGATAATAATTGATAGCTAATAATAATGCTTCCTACTCTCCAGACCTGGAAACTGAGGTACAGAGAATGAATACAATGAGGCCATGGTAAAGGTAGGATTTGAACCCGTGCCATATGACTATTAGATTAAACTTTCATTCAGTCTCATTCTCCTCACTTGCAGTTACTGGTTTCCTTTCCAGAGCACTAACTCAGCTAATTCCAGCTAACATGTTAAAAAGACATTGGCTGATACTAGTTAGGGTTAAGATTCCATAATATTAACATTTTAATGATGAAATCTTAAAAATCAAATACCTTCAGGGTTTTTTTAGGTAATATTTCCAGCAGGACATAGAGAGTATTATTTCTTCAAAAAAGGAAATTTGATTGGTGCTTCTCAAACAAGGAGTGGCTTATCTGCCCTGTTTACAAGTATCCAGCAGCACGCACTAAATTAAATGAGGTATAACAGCTGTGAAATGTATAGTTAGTTACACACTCTTAGTTTCTAGGAATCATGTTAATGCAGTTGGGTGTTTTATTGACCAATCTCAGTATAAATAATCAAAAACCCCATGAAAAGCATCCCCATAAAGCTAAACTGGAATAGAAACTTAAAAAGATGTATTAAAATCAACATTCCCACACTTAGTGAAATGGAGAAATGGGACTAGTGATACTACTGTCCAACTTAACAGAAATAAAAATTGTATGATTATACCATAAATGAAATAATAAATATTATCAATGGGTATATGTTGATAGTGCAATTATGGATTATTTAAAATTTTCTATATTTTCTATATATTCAAAATAAATGTATCATTTTTGGAATCAGCAAAAAAGTTGGTTAAATGTTAGAAAACACTAAAGAAGTTTGTGTTCATAAGGAGAAGCTTTAATTGCTAAACATGTAACTAAACCTATTTATCTCCATGTTGTGTTTTTCTATGTGTAAGGGATAATACAGATGTTTTTATATATGTAAATACTTTAATAATTTATAGATTCATTCTACACAGGTACAGTAAAGATCTACTACTTCTGAAACATACTATATAAATAATGCAAATGGATGTCTATACTTCAACTTTGTTAAAAACTTTATTTAAATTCATAATTAACAGATAGTGTATTATTAGTTTCAGAGGTAGAGTTCAGTGATTCAGTGATTCATGGGCATATAACACCCAGTGCTCACTACATCATATGTCCTCCTTAAGGCCCATCACCCAGTTACCCCTTCCCTCCACCCACCTCTGCTCCAGCAACCCTCAGTTTGTTTCCCATAGTTAAGAGTCTCTTATGGTTTGTCTCCCTCTTTGATTTCATCTTATTTTTTTATGTAAAGACTTCTTGTTATGAAGTGTTAGTCTTTATTACCAGAAGTGGCAGTAGAGTAGAGGTTAAGAGCATAGGCTCTGGGACCACACAGCTCAGGTGCAAACCTCAGCTCCATCACTTAGTAGCTGTGGGACAGTGAACAAGCTGCTTACAGCCTCTGTGGTTCAGTTTCTTCATCATAAAATGGAGGCAATACTACTTCCTGTTTTATAGGGTTGTGGTAAGGATTAAATATGTCAAGCACTTAGAACAATGCCCAGATATGTAAGTATTTGCTATTATTATCAATACCAAGTTGGCAGCCTCTTCAAGGTAAGGGAGCTATTTTATTTACTCCTCTGTAGTACTATTATCCTTTGCATATAAAAAAATCAATAACTGATTCTACAATGAATGACAGGTTTAATTAATCTGAGAACTGAAATTAAAATGCTTCCTACATAATCACTAAGACAAAAATTAGAAGGTTTCATGGACTATCATGTGTGAACTCTCAGTATTCCTCTTTGGTTCCCTAGTAAGAACTCTGAAAAGAGGAACCCACTTCTAACTTTTAACTGTAAACTCTAGATTTTACTGGATACACAAAGTTAGCCAGGACTCTATATGAAAGTAAGAGAACCCCAATTCTAAGTAGTTCATGTAAAAGAAGAAAAGGAGATGCAGGTGGCTCATGTAGCCATAACACAGGGAGAAGTCCTGACACTGGCCTTTGGGATGCCTAGAATCAGATGGGTCAGTGTCTGCCCAGCTGTTTCCAGAGGTACTCTCTCTCTTGGTTTCTCTCCTCACTTTGCCTCTTGTTCTATTTTTCTCTTCCATGTTGGCTTTAATTCTCTCCCACTGTAGGCAGTTTCTGTGTAGGAAGGTGACATGGCTGCCAGTAGTCCTAAACACATATCCTCAGATCCTCCCAGAAAGGAGAGAAATCTTACCCAACATCTCCCACTATAAAAGATGCCATGGAAGGCTTTCTCAAGCCCTCTTTAGGTATTATGTCCATCCCTATAGAGAAGTATTATATAAAACAGGCACTGGTCTCCTGACTCCAGGGTTTGTTATTGTTATTTGCTTGTTTATTCAGACTGTTAGAATTAATTTGGTGAATTCTTTATTCTCCCAGTGTTAAGCCTCTGATTTTATATCTCAGGATATGCCTATAGTTACTTTTTCCATGACCACACCCAGCTGTTAAAACCCACTAACGTCTAGAGATGAAAAAGAAGTGGTTCCCCCAAAACCATGTAGACAGCCCAGACAGACTTTAGGAATGCCAAATATCAGTGAACTATCTCAATTTGTGTCTAATATATCAAATAATTTAAGGGACTGTATTAAATTATAGAATATTTAATTATGGAATATATTACTAAGGTAGGACATAAATACTTAACTGAAAATATCCCAAAGCAGGAATATCTTAGCTCTTTATGAGGGTTACATGCAGTATTAATGTGATCAGCTAACCTCTCCTACTTCTTTAAGTTCAATGATTACAGTGATGGTACTCTACCTGGAAAAAGGTAAAGCCCAAAGATATTTCCAAGATCATTTACTATCCCTAATTCTCTATTTTTTTTAATTTAAGCTTTTTTATTTAAACATATAATGTAACCCCACCACCCTCTCCCAGCCCCTCTCCCCCCTACCCCCCTCAGTTTGTTTTATGACATTAAGAGTCTCTTTTGGTTTGTCTCCCTCCCGATCCCATCTTGTTTCATTTTTTCTTTTCCTACCACCTTAACCCCCACCCCCGTTGCATCTCCATTTCCTCATATCAGGGAGATCATGTGATAGTTGTCTTTCTCCAGTTGACTTATTTCGCTAAGCATAATACGCTCTAGTTCCATCCATGTCGTCGTAAACGGTAAGATTTCATTTCTTTTGATGGCTGCATAATATTCCATTGTATATATATACCACCTCTTCTTTATCCATTCATCTGTTGATGGACATCTAGGTTCTTTCCATAACTTGGCTATTGTGGACATTGCTGCTATAAACATTCGGGTACACGTGTCCCTTTGGATCACTACGTTTGTATCTTTAGGGTAAATACCCAGTAGTGCAATTGCTGGATCATAAGGTAGCTCTATTTTCAATTTTTTGAGGAACCTCCATGCTGTTTTCCAGAGTGGTTGCACCAGCTTGCATTCCCACCAACAGTGTAGGAGGGTCCCCCTTTCTCCACATCCTCGCCAGCATCTGTCCTTTCCTGACTTGTTCATTTTAGCCATTCTGACTGGTGTGAGGTGGTATCTCATTGTGGTTTTGATTTGTATTTCCTTGATGCCCAGTGATGTCCTAATTTTCTATTAAAGCAAAATTTACATGATTTTATTATCAGTGCAAAACATAGAAATTAGTGCCTTAAATCTCTCTCTGGTTTTTGTGAATCTTCCCAGATTAGCCTGGGGGAGGGTGAGGAAGGCTTGAAATAACTGTTATGTGAAGCATGGTGAGAAGTGATATACCAAAAGATTTCTAAGCCACAGTGAACTCAAGCCCAAGGCATCCCTAGACTGGCTCACTAACACCACAGTAACGAAACACTGCCCACAATAGGCAAAGAGAGCCATTGTAGACAACTGAACAAGGAAAAAGCAGCTCAGCTACAAGAGCAGGGCATGCACATCACACACAGGAGATATCCCTGAAGTGCCAGGTTCTGATGAACAGGGAACACTGCATGGCAGGGCTCTATAGGACCTCTTCTTCACAAGGCCATTACTTTCAAGTACAGGAGATGTAACTGTCTTTCCTAACACACAGAAACAGACCTAAAGAGACAGAGGCATATGTTCCAAATGAAAGAACAAGACAAAATCATAGCAAGGGACCTAAGCAAAATGGAGATAAGTAACACACTTGACAGAGAATTTAAAGTAATGATCATAAAGATCTCACTGGGCTTGAGAAAAGAGTGGAGTACATCAGTGAGACCCTTAACAATGAGGTAAAAAAGAACCAGAGATGAAGAACATAAAAATGAAATTTAAAATACACAAGATGAAATAAATGGTAGACCAGAAGAAGCAGAACAAATCAGTGACCTGGAGGACAGAGTAATGGAAAGTCATCAAGTTGAGCAGCTGAGAGAAAAAAATAATTATGGAAAATGAGGACAGACTTAGAGAACTGAGCAATATCATCAAGTATAACAACATTCACAATATATTAGGGATCCCAAATGGAGGAGAGAAAGAAAAGGGGGCACAAAATTTATTTGAAGAAATAATAGCTGAAAATTTCCCTAATCTGGGGAAGGAAATAGAAATCTAGATCCAGGAGGTATAGAGATACCCCTCCACCAAAATCGACTCAAGAATGTCCATACTAATGTAATTTAGATGGCAAGAATTAGTGATAAATAAAAGAAAGCATTTACAGAGAAGGGGAAACCCTAAAAGATGATCAGCTGATTTTCCAACAGAAATTTTGCAGGCCAGAAGAGAGTGGCATGATATATTCAAAGTGCTGAAAGGAAAAAAATCTGCAGGCAAGAATATTCTATCCAGTAAGGGTATCATTCAGAATAGAAGGAGAAATGAAAAGTTTCCTAGACAAACAAAAGTTAAAGGAATTCATGACCACTAAATCAGCCCTACAAGAAATGCTGAAGGGAACTCTTTGAGTGGAAAGGAAAGACCATAAGTAAGGGTAAGGAAAGTAGGAAGCACAAAAGCAGTAAAAATAACTATATGTGTAAAAATTAGTCAGGGGACTCAAAAAATAAAGGGATGTAAAGTATGACACCATATACCTAAAACGTGGGGAGGAGTAAAGAATGGATTCAAGCTTAAGCAATCATCAACTTAATACTGACTGCTGTACAGATGTTATATACAAACTGAATGGTAACCACAAATCAAAAACCAGTAGTAGAGATGCATAAAAATAAAGAGAAAGTAATCCAAGTGTATCACTAAAGAAAGCCAACTAATTGTGAGAGATCAATAGAAGAAAGGAATGGAGAAGAAATACAAAAACAACTATAAAACAAGTAACAACATGGCAATAAATGCGTACCTATCAATAATTACTTTGAATGTAAATGGACTAAATGCTCTAATCAAAAGACATAGGGTGATGGACTGGATAAAAAACAAGATCCATCTGTACACTGCCTGCAAGAGATTCATTTCAGACCTAAAGACATGTGCAGATTGAAGTGACCAGATGGAGAAGCATTTTTCATGCAAACAGAAGTGAAAAGAAAGCTGGGGTAACAATACTTATATGTGACAAAACAGACTTTAAAACCCAGATTGGAAACAATCTAAATGTACAATAATCACAATAAAAAGAAAGTATGGCATATACATGTACTAGACTATTATATGATCAGAAAAAATTGTGTTATGAAAGAATATATAATAATATCAACACTCTTAGCATATCACATGGTTTGTTTAAAAAGATAGTTATAAAATACTTAAATCCCATTATTTAAAATTGTATTATTTAAAATGTATGTACATATTTTATATGTATATAAATTCTTGTCTGTATCTTATATGTTTTCTAAATTTTTATAATAAAGAAATGTTAATTTATGTAAGAAAAATAAATAAAATTATTATTCACTTACTTAAGTGAATACAGAAGCTTAAGTATTAAAAACACTTGAACATTATTGAGGATTGTAAGGAAACAATTGCCATTAGCAGATTACTTGTTCTTCTTTGTAGTGATTTCTCTGCAACACTTCATACTATTTCACAATTTGGTCCTGGACTTTATCAAAACCCATGAACACATATGATCTTCAAAATAGCTATGAGGGATATTGCTTTTGTGAACTGATGATTAGCACTCTGGGGACAATGTGTTCACTTTCTCTTTTTTTTTTTTAAGATTTTATTTATTTAATTGAGAGAGAAAGAGCATGAGTGGGAGGGAGAAGCAGATTCCCTGCTGAGCAGGGAGTCTTATGTAGGACTTGATCCCAGGATCCTGAGATTATGACCTGAGCCACACAGGTGCCCCAATGTGTCCTCCTTCTTATCTTAGATTTTATTGCTGGGCTTAACAGTGCTGTGCTCCTGCCAGTGTTCATTCATTGATTGAATCAATGTTAAATGAATATTAAACTCCTGAAGTCCTCTCTAATTGCTGACAGCACCCTACAGAATTTGCTGTGAGATGTACATAAACTGTAACCTGACAAAATTAGACCCCAAAGCTGATTTGGGAGATATAATTAAGGACAACTGCCTTCACTTTTTAGCTCTGAATTAGGTTTTGTTTTGTTTTTTAATATTTTATTTATTTATTTGACAGACAGAGATCACAAGTAGGCAGAGAGGCAGGTAGAAGGAGAGGAAGGGAAGCAGGTTCCCTGCTGAGCAGAGAGCCTGATGCGGGGCTCGATCCCAGGACCCTAAGATCATAACCTGAGTCGAAGGCAGAGGCTTTAACCCACTGAGCCACCCAAGTGCTCCCTGAATTAGGTTTAAAATAAAAAAAATAGGTTTAGCTCTGAATTCGGTTTAAAATAAACAGTGTTGATCCCAGAATGGAATGTGTGTAAAGAGTTCATATTTCTATTAGCTTATTTGGTATTTTATAACAAGATTTTAATAGGTCTTCCATTTTAATCTCATCTGCTGTGATCCAATGTGACTACAATAGGTCAGACAAACTGTAAAACTCCTAAAAGAAAGGAGCAGTGCAGAACAATTGTCATGATTTCAAAGTGACATCCCTCTGGCTTAGCCCATTGTCTAATTGTATTTCAGCTGCAGACATATTTTCTAAAATTTATTTTTCATCCGTGGGATATGCACAGGAGACCTTATCTTCAGGCATGCTTTTGCCCTATCACTTTAGTAATTTGAATCACCCACCCAAGTTCAAGGAAAGTACCACGAACATAACAAGTCCTTACCCAAGTCCAGTGTATTTTGTTCACCTAGTTTACTGCCTTACCATCTGCCCTTCACTTCTGAAGGACTTGCAATAAAGCAGGAGCCAAAGTAAAAGCGGATACCCCACTGCTATCTATTTAACTTTCATTAAGTGAGTTGGTGCAGTGCTCAGGCGCCTTCTCAAAACCAGCCCATCATCTAAGAGTATTTACATAAGACTCTTTGCATTATATTCCGACCTCTGCAACATTAGTATTAACTACTGACATCTGCCAAGTCTGACTGGTAAGTGCTTTACAGTATCAATTCATCCCAAGCAAAAAGCATTTCTGAGTGCTGCAGTGCTCTTGTTAATGCCAATAAGAAGTATCAAGGCTCATATGACACCTAGCAGAAATTAGTACCCACATTCAAAGAAAAGTCTTTGTTATTTCCCAGAGTATTATGTGGACTTTATTGAGATGACTGCATCTGACACCTGCTGTAATATAAAATGCAGCTATAATTAGCCAACTGATGCTCACTGCAGTTTAGGTCGAATCCCTTCTGTGGGAATTATGCTTTAAAATATTCAGAACTCCAAGTGGCTCTCATTACATTTAATTTTAACTTAGAATTAGGTGGTCTAGAAAAAAAATTTAGGATTGTAATAGCCCCCTGCTGAATGCCACACAGCAACGTGAAAACCCATAGGGTTTTCCCCCCTCTAAAAAAAAAAAAAAATGAGAACAGCAGACTACACTAGAGCCTTCAATTGAAGTCTGGCTTTGCTTAATTGTACTTTTTGCACTCATCAGTCTCTCCTCTTCAGAGCAAGCTACAAAAATTGCGTGAATAGCCAAAGAAAAGTTTCCCACAGTCACTGGCCACAGAAAAACACTATTGTCCTTCCTCACAGTTTGATGGACAACATTTCTATAAATGGGTAGCCAGGCTGTCAATGGTACCCTTGCTGAAAAGGCAAAAGAAGAGAACAGATTCTGCCAATATCTGACAAAGCATGTTAACACATAATCAGGCATTCACTAGTCAGGCAGCTGCCCCTGGGACCTTCATCACACAGGTGCCTTTAAGCCATTTCCTATTCACAGATAAAGGAAACAAGCAGGAGATACCTGGGAAAGGAGCAGTCTATTATGGCTTGCCAAATGTCCATCTTCCAGGCTGTGTGTATAAAAGTAGAAAGAAGAAAAAGGAAACTGTGGTTTCAATTGAAAAACTGTAAAATAGCAGAACATTTATAAAAGCTATCATTTAAGCTGTGCTGTTTTTTCCCCTTTCCTCTTCTCTTTATTTATTTATTTTTAAGAGGAGTGGATGTGTTTGTTTGTTTGTATGGCATAGATCGCTCGTGTCTAATAGCAAAGGTCTGTTTTCCTCAGCGGTTTGTCAAATGCATTTGTCCAAATGTCCCTTCACATGCAGGCTGAAATACTTACCTGGTCTAATTGAGTAACAAAACATTTACTTTGTCACCTTAAGTGATTTTTTTTTTCTACACACACACATACACACCACACTCGCACACACACACACACACACACTCCATTTTAAGGTCTGTGACCTGTGATGCCAAAGTGGTAATGGGGTAGATGGTCGTCCAGTAAAGCACAAACTCTGGACTATCTCTTGAGGAGCCACCAAAATAAATATTCAGGATATTGATTACCATTGTTCATTTCTTCATAACTGCTTAGACTAAGAACATTAGTATCCCACTGCTTTCATCTACCCAGTTAGAGAGAGTATCAGACCTTAATACTCCAATAAGCCAAAGGCCTCATCAGTCTACAGATAGGGCATTTTCAAATTAAAAAAAAATTTTTTTTAAAGATTTTATTTATTTATTTGACAGACAGAGATCACAAGTAGGCAGAGAGGCAGGCAGAGAGAAAGGAGGAAGCAGGCTCCCTGCCGAGCAGAGAGCCCGATGCAGGACTCGATCCCAGGATCCCGGGACCATGACCTGAGCCGAAGGCAGAGGCCCCAACCCACTGAGCCACCCAGGCGCCCTCAAATTAAGATTTAATAAGACAATTTCAGATTAAAATTTCATTATCACCACCTTAAGGCTGTTAACTATGAATTTCTATTTTATTTCTTCATTTTCACTTTATTTATTATCATACTCTCAGATCTCCTATACTCAATGTATGGTATAGATATGGGAAAGAACCAGGAGTACAATTTTGGGAAGTGATTAAATCCTCAGGGACCTTAGATTGACTAAATGTGGTCCTTGCGATACAGTATGAAGATCTGACACACTCATAACCATATTTTCCTCTGAAAGGCAAGGTACTGTCAAGCTAATGGGGAGCAACAAAGTCAACACAGTGATATAAACCAAATGCCATGAATTAAACCACTGCTTTTTCAACTAACTTCTTGTGTGCTACTTATTTTATATAGCTTCCTCATCTGAAAAATAGGAGTGTACTGCTTACCACAAAGTTTTGTGAGTAGTCACTGATGAAAGTTGCTGCCTTTGGTGTAGGAAGAGAGAACATCTGCTAACTGGAACAAACCAGTCAAGGATCACAAACACTTTAGGAATATAACCCTGCATTCTCTGATCTAAAATGTATGTTTTTCCTTATTTCTTCTTTTTACTTATTTCTAGAATAAAAATAATATTATGAGGTAGAGTTTAGTTAATAAATCATTAATAAGTTACAATTCATTAATTTTATAATTTTTACAAATATATGAAGACAGAAATTTTTCCTTAAATTTAATAATTAAATCTAATAAATTAAATTTAAACTTCCTTAAATTCAATAATATTTAGTATTTGCTTACATATAGTCATTGACATTATTGCTATCATACCTATTACATGCTAGGCACTTTATATATGTTTCATTATTTAATGACAACTCTGAGATAGATACAATTATTATTGCTATTTTATTTATTAAAAAAATTTTTTAGGGATGCCTGGGTGGCTCAGTCAGTAAAGCATCTGCCTTCGGCTCAGGTCATGATCTCAGGGTTCTTGGATCGATCCCTACATCGGGCTCTTTGCTCAGCAAGGAGCCTGCTTCTCCCTCTGCCTGCTACTCCCCTTGCTTGTGCTCTCTCTCTCTCTGACATATAAATAAATAAAATCTTTTAAAAAAATTTTCTTTTAAAGTAAACTCTACCTACACATGGGGCTTGAACTCACAACCTAAAATCAAGAATAGCATGCTCTACCAAGTAAGTCACCTAGGTACCCCTATCATTGCCATTTTATAGTTGGGGAAATTGAGGTTCTAGAAGATAGAGTAGTTTAACCTTCTCTACCTCTCTATCAAGTTGCAGACTTTGGATATGTCTCCTTCCAAAGACCATGCTTTCCCTACGAAACCATGGTTCATGTTTTAATAGGACAAAATGAATTTTTATTTTTTCATGATATGAAAACAAAATATGCTTTCTAGTAAGTGTGGGTTTCTTAACCACTGTAACATAAATTAAATCAACCTCTTATCTCCAGGTAGGATAACCAAAACTTTTTTGAATAATTGAATTTGAGTTTATTTTTCTTAACTATTTCTAGGGAAAGCATTTTTTTTTGTTTTTAAAGATTTTATTTATTTATTTGACAGACAGAGATTACAAGTAGGCAGAGAAACAGGCAGAGAGAGAGGAGGAAGCAGGCTCCCCACTGAGCAGAGAGCCCGATAGGATGCGGGGCTCGATCCCAGGACCCTAGGGTCATGACCTGAGCCGAAGGCAGAGGCTTTAACCCACTGAGCCACCCAGGTGCCCCTAGGGAAAGCATTTCTATCAGTGACCAAATTTATACCTGAAAATTTTAACCAAAGACCACTTTTATCTCAAAGGCATGGTCTATCTCACCAACCAAATTGAAACTCCTTAAGGTCAAAAAGGAACCCAACCTTCAGCTTTCTCAAAAATTTTTTGTAACAAACATAACCTCTTGGGAATTTCTTCTCTAAGTGTGCCCTAAAAACTCCTATAACTTAAAACACTCTTTTATTCTGGCTTTGGTTGAATCCACAGTTTCTTACTATTTCCCATCAGGTCAAATATAAATGTTTTAGCTTTATTTAAAAATAAATAAAGTAGCAATGAACATTAGCTTTAGTTCAAGTTCACAGAAACTAACCCTAATGTGCCACTTCAACTTTTAATTTTACCCTTTACTCCAGCTGAGCAAATCTCATCTCTGCTTCTTCCTTGCTCATTCCCATTTCTGACTTCCTAGTTGTTATGTTTCTCTTCCTTCTATCAACATAAATCTAGTATTTCATGTCCATCTAATGGTAGGTATACCTTCTTCAAGGAATTTTTAACTCACTCAACACTGGTCTTTCACTTAATTTCATCTACCCTTTTGATTTTATTATGTGGCCTATCACCATTCACTGGAATGATATGATAGTCTGTCTCATCCTCCAGTTGTTTCATGGAGCCTAGACTTATGTTTTCTGCCAAATTATAGCCTCCCTGGGGGCAAAAGAAGACCATGAGTTCATAAACAAATGAGAGAAGAATAAAACAGTTCACCCTAATGCTCCATATAACATTCTCTTATATTTAACCCTTGAAGAAAGTTACCATCCATTGATATTCTTCTAGTTCTGCAACTAGAAAAGGAAGTGACACTCAAATCTGACTTGAACAGAGAATGAGTTAAAACAGTTGCCATTTCTAATCTTTTCTAGGTATATGTGGAACTCAGTAGTGCACAAAATATTTCTGGCTTTTCTCCTTCTGAGCACACGAGAGGATTATCATTCTTGACCCCATTTGAAGTTAGCATGGCCATATCCGTGGCATTAGTCAATTAATGTGATCCGAAATAACACGTATCACTTTTAGGGAGAAGCTTTAATATTTTGTGATATTTTCCATTTTACTTTTTCCTTCCTGGAGTAATTGTGAAAGAGTGGAGGTAGACCCTGTTCCTCAGCCAGGGTCTCTAAATGAGGATAAAGTACAGTAGAGTCCCCAGCCAACTAATGATGTACATGTAACAGGAGGAAGAAACCAACTTGTTTGAAGCCACTAGGCCTAGCCTGCAGCGCTAGCCTACATCACTGCAGTGTAGCCTATGCTGCCTGATGTAACAGCTTTCTTAGGTCAGTATGGGATTCAGAATGTCAAGATACCAGAAGACTGAAAAACAGAATGACTAAATTAAAGGATCTTAATATAGAATCCATAAGTATATAGGATTAGGCATTTCATTTTTTAATGTGGTAGGTGAAGAATCAAGCTCAAACCATCCTTTGAACATCTTATTGAATTTTTCTTTCTCCTCTTTGACATCCATTGTACTTTCTATCTCTGTATGTCATTTTGAAATTTTGAAATTTTATACTGGCCACAGACTCCAGTAAAAATCTTAACCGCCACAAAATTTAGTGTTAGATTTCTTTAAAATTTATATATGTAACATTTCTGATTGAATATTAAAATATCATTTGTGGGGGCGCCTGGGTGGCTCAGTGGGTTAAAGCCTCTGCCTTCGGCTCGGGTCATGATCTCGGGGTCCTGGGATCAAGCCCCGCGTCGGGCTCTTTGCTCTGCATGGGGCCTGCTTCCTCCTCTCTCTCTGCCTGCCTCTCTGCCTACTTGTGATCTCTCTCTCTGTCAAATAAATAAATAAAATCTTCAAAAAAAATAAAAAAAATTAAAAGAAAATAAAATATCATTTGTGCCCTTTTAGCTACAGCTACAAAATGATATGCATATTTTGGGCATTATTTGGCTATTGGTATCATCCAGGCAGTAAAAATAAGAAATCACAGATCTAGCTTTATTCAACTACATGAAAGTTTCTTTTACCTAGTTATGGCACAAATATACACTTTAAAAATTTTATTTATTGTTGGGCCTGGGTGGCTCAGATGGTTAAGTGTCTGCCTTAGGCTCAGATTGTGATCTCCAAGGCCTGGTGGGATCAAGCCCCATATTGGGCTCCTGCTTTTCCCTCTCGCTCTGCCCTTCCCCCTGCTTGTCCTCTCTATTTGTGTGTGTGTGTGTGTGTGTGTGTGTGTGTGTGTCTCAAATAAATAAGTAAACCTTTGAAAAATTTATTTATTGTTTTCTTAGATTTGTTTTAAAAAGGAATATACAGCTAAAGCTTCAAATATGAAATATGAGAACCTACTGACTATGCTTGTTTTGTTTCTACTTTTATTATTTTTTATATACTAATATGCTGACAGATGCATTCCCCTATGACTACATTCTTCACCACACATAAGTACTATATAGTTATGAATAATGAAATTTAAAAAGCACAATGAAAGAACAGCACAACTGTTTTTTTATTTCTCACTCTTGAGGACACATTGCAATATTTCCTGCTCCATATTAAGTTTGAGAGCTTCTGAGAAGTATTCTTAGAATTCAGATCTTTTGGAAAGAATAATGATTCAATTAGAGTTTTTTTAATCATGATGATTACTTTATGATAATGATCTTATATGGCTAAGATGTTGCACTTATATCGCACTTAGATGCAGCATTTCATTTTAGCAAATTCCAAGAATCATCCATGACTTTATTATTGTACCTGATTTTTACAAGTTCTTTATCCGAGAACCTCTTCATTCTCAATTGAAATGGGGATGCTATTTGATAAAGTGCAGTGATAACCAGTACCAGCTGAAAAACATGACAAAATGAAGAATATCAGAACCATTTGAAAGCAAGCCAGAAATTCCCATTTGTAGTCTTAAAAATCCTCCTTGGAATCAGTTCAGAAACCAGTCTTTCGGAGGTGTCTCATAATACTCTTTAAGTTTCATTGGAGAAATCTAGACTTTAGTAATATATATGATATAAGGCAGTATTAGTTTCCTTCCACAATAAAGGCAGGGAACCAAGGCTATACCACCATCACCACTTCTAGTAACAGCCTTCTACCTAAAAACTGCAACTAGCCAAATTGCTGACAACTTCATTCATTGGAGTGGCAAGACACAGATGGAAACAGTACTTAAAATGAATTAGAGTGATCAAAGAAAAAAGTTTATTTTGTAAAAAGATTAACCATTTTTTTCTTTTGCCATGCCCACTTAAGGTGTTCAACTTACCAATGCTCATTCAACCAATATCTACTGAACCCTGACTATGTTAGGGAAATGAAACCCAAGGCATTGCATAGAACTAGAAGGCAGGTTAGGATATATGTCATAGGAGCAGCACAGACAATGCTGGCCCCTTGAGAAATCTTCCAGTTACTGGGGTCAGGGAAGCTCGGTGTGAGACGTAAGTCTTAAAAAATAGGCAAGATTTACAAAAAGGGGGTGTGTGAGATTTTAGTTGGTGTAGATGAGGATAAAACAGATAAAAATGAATGAAGAGGACAATATAGGTGACAAGGAAATGAGTATACTGTAGTAACTGCAGAGCAAAAGGGAAGCATGAAAATGGGACGGTTATAGTCAGTGGGGTCAGAATTTTAGTTGTTGATGATGGTGATAGGTTTCAGTGAGTGGGTGTGTTTTAATGTAGTAAAGTTGTCCTCCTTTGAGGGAGCTGAATCACTTTCAGAGAGGAAGAAAAAAAGGAATGGTATGAAGAGTCTAGCCCTGAAAATAAAAAACACCTCTTCCTTTTGAGATAGGAAACCATCCTTGTTTACTAAGAAAGAACATCCAAGGTCATAATATCTAATGTATGCTTCCTTTCTCTCCTTCTCCTCTACTTAAGGAGCCTGTTTTCAGCCTCTAAACCCATCTTTTCATCAACACATACATTCATTGTAACATTTATTGAGCACCTACTATGTGCCAGAAATAAGCACAAGAGCCTGCCACATGGTTGATACTCAAAGTTTGCTGTTTTAAAGTAGAGAAAAGGAAAAATGAAAGAGCACTAGGTATCTATAAATTTCTCAGTAAAGTAGGATGGATATTAACTGGTGAGAATGGAAAGGGTAAGCAGTGAATTAGATGTGTGAGCAGAAAGATCTGAAGCACCTGCTGAGGGAAGTGTGCTGGGGAATAAATGGGAGATCAATATCAAGATTGTGAAGAAGCAATGAGAACTCAGTTGGAGTAGGCTAGATTGATTTTCCATTGGGCCAGAGGAACAGATACGACTTTCTCCAAGAATACTATTTGAACAAAATTCTCTACAGAACAGGAAAAGGATGAGTGAAACTGGTGACTAAAGGTCAGGGTTGGCATGACAGAAAGATAGGGGTTTAATAAATGCAAAATGGAGTTTCTCACTTCCCTATAAGCATGTCCTCTCTCCTCCAAATAATGTGGTGTTACATGACACTTCTCTCATATTCTTAAACCATAAAAAAAGAATTAGAATTATATTCTAAACTTTCCTATTCTAAAATCACATTCTAACATGACTTCTGAAATAGTTGTATGATTAGTAAACCTGTTTTAGAATTGTTCTATTTATATCAAAAAGTCCACAGAAGTCCATAGAAGTGTCCTCTTATGATAAACTCCTGTTCTAATTTTCATAAAACTATACAAATATTAAGTGCAAGATGTTATAAAATTGACATTAAATAAATAACATTTACTTTTCAATTTGAGATTTTGTATGTGAGAAATACCATATTATAAGCCTTATAAATTATTTTTTAAAAATAAATGGGAGATCCTTTCGGATGACATTAAATTTATACAAATTAAAGAATAGCCTCTATGATTTAGCTATTACCACATTCATTTGTGATGCTCATTAGCCAGTCAGAATTTATATATCCCATATGTCATATCTGAAATGACCATAAGGAAATATGGCACAATAGCATTAGTTTATTCAAAAATGATATGATTGACTACATCACAATTCTAAAACCCTATGGCAGAATTAGTATCTTTTATTTTAAATGAATCTTCTGACACCTGGATTTTCCTCAGTTTAGATGGGTTCCTAGTCTTAGATGAAAAGAAGCTGACTGACTTGTTATTCTCAATTCTTCTCTTTCAGAAGTCAGGTAAAGTCAAAATAAGCTAGTATGTAGCAGTCAGGAAAATACCACACTACAGGGCAAGAACTCAAAAGCTCTTCAGCATATACAGGGTATCTTTTCCTTTGGGAACCCTAAAATTCTCAGGATAGGGCTAGGTGCACACTAGACACTCAAATACTTGTGTGACTAGACTCCATACAACCCAAGGGTGGATCGGTATCTGGCCTGTTCACAGCGGAATCTCCATTGTCTACCAAAACATCAGTCACAAAACTGGTATTAAGGAGGAAAGAAGCTGGGAGGCACCAAAATAGTTCAATCACAAGTAATAACATTCTCCTAGGCAGTATCTTGAAAGGGTCAGGCACTGAGCAAAACATCTGCATTTTAGCAACTGTCTTAATAATAGCACATGTTATTAAACACCAAAGGACTTTTGAAACTACTCATGTTAAAAAAAAATTTAGAAAATTGCATTCAAGTTATAGATAATCTACATATGAAATCACTAGCAAATTAATGTGTTGCTTAATAAGCATACATTTGTTCTTGTAAATTTGGTATTTTCTTTGCCCATGATTTAACTAACTCACCTTTTAGAGAAAGTTGTAGGTTTTAAATGTCAATAGTTTTATCTTTTTTTTTTTTTTAGGGAGATATTGTTGTTGCCTGGGTAAAAAGCAGAAGGCAAAATAAGCTTAAAGGGTTTTGTTTATTATTATCCCAGTAATAGTTCAAACCAATAACAAAAAAGATAAAACAGTTTATTATCCTTAGGGAGATTTTCCAAGTGTTTTGGAACCCCATTTGTATTGACAAAAATAAATTAGACGAAATTGGTCGAAAAGAGAGCTCTCCATATGAAGAGTTCAAAAGATGAATTATATTACTCTTCAGTTATTGATAATAACAATAATTTAGCTTACTACTTCAGTTTATAGTTTACAACATGCTTTCACATACTCTATCTCAATTGATTTGAACAACTTGTAAGTTAAGTCATGCAGCTAATACCAGACCATTGATTTTTTTTTCCTATTTCCTTGATTTTTAAAGCAATTCATTCATTGTAGAAAATTATAGGAAAAATTGTCAGCAAAGTATACAGAAAAAGATCACTCTAAACCAATCATAGTTAATATTCTGGTGAATTTCCTTTCAGTCTTTTTTCTGTGCATTATCCCAGTATTTGAGTTAACAATCTTTACAACTTATTATCCTACATTTTTCTTCTGACATTATTACAAGCATGTTCCCATTTTGTTTGAGTCTTTAAGTATTATATGAGTAAATTCACAAGATACTTCTAGTTTTTATTTATTTATTTATTTTTTAAAAGATTTTATTTAGTAGACAGAGAGATCACAAGTAGTCAGAGAGGCAGGCAGAGAGAGAGAGGGAAGCAGGCTCCCTACTGGGACTCAATCCCAGAACCCTGAGATCATGACCTGAGCCAAAGGCAGAGGCTTAACCCATTGAGCCACCAAGGCGCCCAGATACTTCTAGTTTTTAAACACGTATAAATAGAAAGGTATTTTGGGAAAAAAGAAAAAAAAGAAAGGTATTTTGGATATCCTTATGCACAAAACTTTGTGTTTTAGAATAATTTCTTAGAATAGATAACAAGATTACATTTACCAAATACTAGAAACAGGCAAAGGATCAGAAGGAATTTGATTTTATGTAGTCAATGTTATTGCCCTTGAGGACAATCTTATTTTTATAATCCTTAAAAACCTATAAAAAGTTTTCCTTGACCTCCCTTAAATAAGACAGAAACCCTCAAATCAGTTTTTGTTTTCTCCTCATTGCGTTCTCTAGTGAGTAAAGAAAACAGTTAGTTGCTATCTTAGTATAATAACATATTTTAAAAATATCATCAATTTTAAATTATTCTCTTTTCAAAAAGATAAAGAAGTTAAAATAATGATCACCGACTTTATGAGAACTCACTATGTGCATGGCACAGTGTGCTAGCATTTTACATGCATTAATTTAATAAAGATAATTACTCAACTGAAAAAAGGAATGAGTAATCACTTCAACAACTAGGTTTAGTGAGCCAATTTATCAACACAGGAAGTAGGTGCAGGCTTCCCTTAAATAAATGTAGAATATAAGAAAAACTGCTGTTAGTCAACCAGGAGATATACCAAGAGAAACTTTCTGATCTTGAGGGATATTACAGAATCTCCAATTAGGGAAGATCAAAAATGGAAAAAGAAATTGGGAGAAGGAATGACTGACATGTATACTTTTAATTTCTTTCTTTTTAAAGTAACAGATGGCTGAAAATAGAAGGGGTAAGGATGGGAATATCAACGAGAATCAAAGAACAGAACATAGTCAAATGATGAGAAAAGTGATTTAAAAAAGTAGGCTTATTGTTTGTGCTCTTACTGTGAATTTTTTTATATTATCTAATTTCAACCAACTGTATGAAGTCAGTGGGATTATCCCCACACAATCCAAGCAAGAAATACCAGCAAATGCTTAACAGAACATAGAAATCTGGGTTATAAATATTAAATGAATACACTTAATATTTTCAAAGAGATAAAAGAGGAAATCAACAAATAAAAATAAGTGATGAAACACACAAAATAACCTAATAGTTAAGAAAAATAACTAAACAGCTCAGAAATAAAAACTGTTTTATACTTTAAAAACTCAGAAAATGGGCTAAATGGCAGAGAAAATACAGATGAAAAGTAAATTAATGAGTAGTAAGATGGAATCGAGGAAAGCTCCCAGCACCAAGATAAAAGAAAAATGTAATTATATATATGAGAAATGACACTAGATTACATATTTTCAGGAGGGAAAAGTAGAGAGAATGGTAGGTGGGCAATGTCTTAAAATAAAATGACTAACAATTTGGCAGAATTCTTTTTAAAAGACCCTTGCGTACAGATTTAAAATATTTATCAAGGGACATCTGGGTGGCTCAGTTGATTAAGTGTCTGCCTTTGGCTGAGGTCGTGATCTTAGGATTCTGGGATCAAGTCCCACATTGAGCTCCTTGTGGAGAACCTGCTTCTCCCTCTGCCTGCCCCTCCCCTTGCTCGTGCTCTCTCTCTCTCTCTCAGACAAATAAATAAAATTTTTATAAAAAATAAAATAGGGACACCTGGGTGGCTCAGCGGGTTAAGGCCGCTGCCTACAGCTCGGGCCGTGATCCCAGGGTGGTGGGATTGAGCCCCGCATCGGGCTCTCTGCTCTGCGGACAGCCTGCTTCCTCCTCTCTCTCTCTGCCTCTCTGCCTACTTGTGATCTCTGTCTATCAAATAAATAAATAAATAAATAAATAAATAAATAAATAAATAAAATACTTATCAAAGGCTGGTCAAAATTAAGTTTAAAAAACTTATATCTAAGTTCATGGTGACACTTGTGAAAAGTAAAGTATATTGTCAAGCTTCCAAAGGGAAAATACTTAATACTGTAAAAAATGAGGAAACATTGTCATTATATTTCTCATCAGTAAAATTAGCATTAGGAAAAAAGAACAAAACCCAGAAAAATACTTTCAAGATACTGAGCAAAAATAATAACAAAATAAACTTTGAACCTAGAAACCTTTGGCAAGTCAAATTATCACTCTAGTATGATGACAAAATAAAGATTTTTCAGACACATGAGAATACAGAAAGTTTAACACCCACAGATCTTCCCCTTAAGATGTTTGGAGAAGTGAACTTGTAATTGTAGTTCTTGAAACAAACAGAACCACTCGTTAAGGGGTGTTAAATTAGTCAGAGAATGAACTTTTAAGAACAGTAGAAAATGAGAGGTCGTGCCATTGTCAGGGACATCTGGGAATCATCTGTGCTTTGTCCAACACCCACTCCCTACATGAAAAGGTAGCCCTGCTGGTACTAACAGTTTAGCACAAATCTGGCTTTCTCATCTGAAGGGTATTACCTGTGCCGAGTGTCATAACCACTGCATGACCCATGAGGGAATCAAAAGGTCTAATAAAAGCAGTGACAGACCTCTATGTCTGACCAAAATGGAGTAATTGGGTCCAGATTTATCCTTCCACTTAAAAAACTAGGGGAAAAAACAGCTAAAAGAGGGAAAAAAAGCAACTGGTTTTAGATATTGAATAATAGGAAGTATAAGCCTGTGATCCTGGAGAAAAAGGAAATGAACAAGTTGAGTCCAATAATTGCACCAATTTACTGTCTATCGACAGTTTTCAGGCTGCCGGTCCTGGAGGTAGAATGCAAATAAAGTCTGGTTGTCTCACTGGGTTGAGGAGACAGCAAACAGATTTTGAGGAGTCAAGGCAGTGAGAGTCGGTGGAACAGAGTACTAGAGAAAAGGGAGTTCTGCAAAGAGAGTTCTGGAGATTTGCAGAGGGGTCTCCTTGTGTCTTTGGCTGAATGTTGATTCAGGTATATGTGAGAGGAAAGTCATCAAGACTGGAAACTAATAGACAAAACAGTTCCCACTGTTCACAGAGGGAAAGGGATAAGTATATTTTGTTTTCACCAACAAGAGTGAAAAGCTCTTGCAATATAAGAACATTAACTAGAACACTCAGAATGGGTATCACCTTCATTGTGGGGCTAATTTATCTCTGCCCTAAGGCTATTATACAAGCCAAGACAAAGCTTAAAACCAAGCCTCAAAAGATCTAACCGATTACATGTAACTTAACTGTGTATCAAAATGAAACCCTATTTAAATGAATGCTTCAAAATCCATAAAGCAACAATGTAAAATCTATAATGTCTGACAATCAAAAAAATCAGGAAAATATGACCCACAACCATAAGAAAATAAATCAGTAGAAACAGATCCAGAAATAAGAGATGATGTAAATAACAAAGATATTTAAAATAGTTAATATAAATATACTCTGCATGTTCAAGAACATATGAGAAAACATGACCATGATGAGAAGAGATATCAAAGATATAACAACAATTCAAATGGAACCTGTAGAGAAGTACAATATAAAAAATGAAAGTACACTGAATGGGATTTAAAACAAATGAAACACTCCAGAAGATAATACCAGTGAACTTGAAGACAGCAACAGAAATTATCCAAAATGCAGCACCAAGAGAAAAAGACTGAAAAAGAAATGGATAGACTTCTGGGATAATACCAGGTGGCCTAACAGATATGTAAGTGGAGTCCCAAAAGGAAAATAGAGACAGGAAGTGATAGAAAAAAATATTTGAGGAATAAAAGTTTAAAATTTCTAAAATTGATAAAAACTATAAACCCACAGATCCAGGAAGCTCAATGAACTCCAATGAAATAAAAATAAAGAAAACTATGCCAAGGCACAGCATTAACAAAATTGCTGAAAACCAGCTGCAAAAAGAAAAATGTTAAAAGCAGCCAAAGGAAAAAAGGCACATATACATCAGACTTTTCAATAAATGATGCAAACCAAAAAAATAAAGGAGACACATCTCTAAAGTACTGAAAGAAAAAAAAAAAACTCTTATTTCTTTGTCCAGCAAATATACGAAAAATTGAAAGCAGAATAATTTTTCAGAAATACAAAGACTGAAGAGAAGTCATTACCAACAGATCTTCACTCAGGAAAAGTTAAAAGAAGCTCTTCAAGCAAGTGGGAAATGATACCAGATGAAAATCTGGATCCACACAAAGGAATGAAGAGCAGCAGAAAGGATGAGTATGGGGGTTAATATAAAATATATATATTTTTATGTTCTTTAAAGGATAAGAGACAGTGCAAGGTTCAAGAATAATTTTTTGTGGTAGCATAACATATGTAGATTTTCCTGACTATTCTTCTCTTTTTATTTTTCCATTTAACTTTAAAATGAACTTTCCAGATCCAGAAAAAAATATTTTTGATATTTTATTGGAATTGTAGTAACTTTATACATTCATATGGGAAGAACTGTCAGCCTCATGATACTTAATCCTTAGCCAAGAATATAGGTCTTTTAATTTTTTCAAGTCTACTTTGTGTTTCTCAGAAGCATTTTGCAGTCTTCTTCAAAAAGACTTGGTACATTTATTGGGAAATTTAAATCTTAAATATTAAGAACTACTGACTTGTGAAAATGAATTAGAAATGAAGACTGTTTCTGCAATTAAATTACAGGTCAAAGGGGAAAAGTGGAACTGAATTTGTAAAGCTTGATTTACATGACTTTTCAAGGAAAAAACATTTTTAATATAAGGTAAGCATTTATAAAAATAAATAATTATTTATTAATAGTTAATAAATGAAAATTAATAACTATAATAAAAAAGAAATGCAAAATGTGCCTTCCCTTGAATAAGCCATTTTCTTTTAATTGGTATATCTTCTACTAAAATTAGCAACCTATACACTGTTTTTCTATATTTTTTACCAATTATTGAGAGAAGGGTGTTGAAGTCTCTAAATATAATTGTGGATTTGTGTCTTTCTCTTTTCAATTCTATCAGTTTTTCTGAAAGTATTAAGTATTTTGGAAGAACTATTGTTGGTACACAAACAAGTCTTCTTGGTGAACTGACCTTTTTAACATTACATACCGCTCTTATGATACCTACATTGTCTGATGTTAAAAATATAATGTAATTATTAATATGGCTGGATTAAAGTCTACTACCTTGTTAGTTATTTTCTATTTGCCCCATGTCTTTTTTGTTTCTTTCTTCTTCTTCTTTCTCTTTTTTGAATTATTTTTATGATTCCTTCATATTTCATTAGCTTATTAATATTTCTATGAAAATATTTTAGTGGTTATCTTAGGGCTTATAATTTACATCTTTAATTTATCACAGTCTATTTCAAATATTAGATTGTTCCATGTACAAGCTAGAAACCTTACAAGTGTACACGTAAAATTTCTCCCTCCCAATTTTTGTTATTGTTGTCATACATTTTTATATATGCTATAAATCCACAATAAATTTGCAACTATTATTGTGTTAGATTGTTAACTATCCTTGGAACAAGTAAAAATAAGGAAAAAATTATCCTTTTTTTTTTAAGTAGGCTCCACACTGGGTGTGGAGGCCCAAACTTGGGGCCCAAACTCATGACCCTGAGATCAAGACCTAAGCTGAAATCAAGAGTGGGACATGTAACTGACTTAGCCACCCAGTCACCCCAGGAAAGAAATGTCTTTTATATGTCATTTTAGTTTAACTACTTTCTAAGATCTTTATTTCATCGTATAGATACAAATTTCTTGCTAGTATCATGGTCCTTTTGCCTGAAAGACTTCCTTGCACATTTCTTATAGTGCAGTCTGCTGATAATCAAGTATCTTCGTTTTGTTTACATTAAAAAATATTCATTTCTCCTTGATATTTGAGATGGAGGTGTGGAGCCTAATTTCCCTCCTCTTGAGTGTGGGCCAACCACTGTAATTTGCTACTGACAAACAGAATCAGATGGAAGTGACCGTGTGTGACTTGAAAGACGAGGTCCTAAAAGGCACCATGGCTTCTGCCTCGCTGGCTTTCTCCACAGTGGGTGACAGAACCACCAAGCAAAGCCACTCCTAAATTTCTAACCCACAGAAACCAGGAGACAAGAAATTTTTGTTGTTTTAAGCCACTAAATTTGGGAGAATTTGTTACATAGCAGTATACAACTACTACTGGAGTTCTCTGGGTTTCTTGGATCTGTCATTTGAGGCTTTCATTACTTTTGGAAATTTCTCAGCCATCATCTTTTGAAATGTTTCTTCTGCTCCAATATCTCTCTATTCTCCTTCAGGGATCTCAGTTGCATGTATGTTAGTCTGCATGGTGTTGTTCTGCAGTGCTTGGATGCTTCCTTTGCAGTTTTAAACACTTGCCAAATCACCCTCATCATGTCCCCTTACCTCTTAAGACATCAATCCCAGGTGAGCATCACTCCCTTCTCTGAGGGACTCCACAGGGATGTGCCTCTAAGCTCCTAAATTTTAATAATTCCAAATTCTTCCCTTTGTTCCCCCAGCCCTAGAGGGGTTAGCTGCTTCCTGAATTTGCTATCTTTGTGATCTAGTATTGTTTTCTTATTATCTCTTAACAATTTACCCTAATGACAATTTTTATTAACATTTTATCTGTTCAAATAGCAGGTATGGTTCCTGTTTTCTAACTAAACCCTGACTGACTCAGAAATTGGATTCTGGGATTTGTTAAGCTGTGTTGTTGGACTTGATTATAGTGTAAGCTCCTTGCTAATAGAAAGTGGAATGTTGTGATCCATTTCATGACATGGTAACACAATTAGTCAGTATTACTCCCACTTACTTGGCCATGGAAACTTTTGTTAAAAGAAGCATCTCACAGGACTAGTGTTCAGTATAACAAACTTTGGGAAATACTGGCTTAGCCATACTTCTCTATTCAGTGTATCCTCCCTAAACACATTAAGTACATTCAAATTGCTGTTCACGCTTTATCTAAAGTAAGAAATTTACTCATCATTTGATCTTCAATCCATGTTATACATCAAGTGTTTAGAGCTTTTCCTGGCACTGAATCCAAACACCTCCCCGCAGGAATTAACTGGTTGTATTGCCTCATACATACTTCTAAAATGATCATTCTCACATCATATCATAGTTGTTTGTTTACATATATGCCTAGCCTACTAAAATTGGAGCTCTTTGAGAGAGTCCTTGTCTGATTCCTCTTTATATGTCTCATGATGATCAGAGTGTCTGGCATATACAAGGTACAATTAAATGGTATGGCCACCATCCATGAGAATGGTTATGGAGGCTAGCTATATGTATTAAGAAAAAATTGAGCACTTTGAATTTGGTATTATTCCAGAAGAGGATAAACAGACATGCTTTGTTATTTGAAATGAATTTGTATATCATTCTTACCATGTGGTACAATTTCCCCTCAAGAGTAGAAACTTGTTTTTGTCCCATTTTACATTTTTGTTCACCCTAGACAGGCAAATAAATTCAGCTCAACAAGAATATACTGAGTAATTGCTGTATGCCAGGTACTATAGCAAACCTTAAATATACAAACATGATACATATAAATGCTCATAGTTCAGTGGGGAGACAGACTCAGAATCAGGGAAATTTTACTATCAATATGATAAGTACCATAATGGAACGTATATACAAGTTGTAGGAGTTGTTCAGCAGAAAGGATAAACTCTTTATGAGAAGAATTAAGGAAAGACTTCCCAGAGATCTCTGAGCTGGAGTTTGAAAGAGGAATAGGAGTTCTTTATGCTGAACAGATGCAAGCGCATAAATTAAAAACAAAAACAAAAACATGGAGACAAAAAAAATAGTAAAATTTTGAAGAACTAAGAACAGTTTCAGGAGCATTAAGCACCAGATGGTTTGTGGCAGATAATGAGGCTGGAAATTTAGGCAAAGGCCAGATCATGAGAAGAGCCTAAGATGCCATTCTAAGGAACTTAAACTTATCCATCAGGTTATTCAGAGCCAGAGAAGATTTTTCCTTTGCTGCATTAGTTAAAATGTGTACTATATACATGGAACAAACATCCATTGAGCACTATTATACTGCAGGCATTTTACTGTGCGCTGGATTATTTCATGGGGTTGTACCTTAAAGGAACTTCATAAAGGACATTTTTTTGTTAAGACAGATAGGCCGGATTTCATTTATATTTTCTATCCTCTCAATTGATCTTATCATAAACTTGCAGGACAGTATTTCTAATTCTGTTGGTAATGCTAAGACCAACACTTTGAATCATTTCTGCCAGGCAGCAGATTTTTCAGGAACCCACTTTATAAACTAAAATTAGTCTTCTATAAGGGGAAAATTATTTCCTTTATTCCCTTTCTAAATGTCATAGCTTTCATTATATTTTTGTTGTACATTACTATCTACATATTTCTATTTAAAGTTAGTCCAAAGAAATCCACATCATTTCACCCTACAAACTCTTCTATTTAAAATAAATAGAAGAAAATGAGAAATTTTCCAAAATGAAGGTAATAAGCAACAGGAAGGAGTCAGAGATCCCTGGAAAGTAGAAATAATGCATAAAAGAGTTAAATTCCAAGTATTATCTCAGTAAGCAATACTAAGATACATAAGTGGAAGTCTGGATATCAAAACAGAATTACAGAGATAACATATAAAAGTCAAATGGCCATCACTTCTATAATAGAGTTTCAAGGAACAAGTAAAACTTGAAATTTCAAAATCAGTGATGGCATAGACAGGAATGAGCAGTACCTTATTCAAGACGGTACTCTTACACAAAGCATGTCCCCAACTGTTCCCTACCAGTGTTCTGAATACTGGTAGAAAAATAAAAAACTAAAAAACCCTTCACACCTAGATGAAAACAAATGATCTGAAACCAGTTGCTAACTTGTTACAAAAAAAAAAAAATTCTAATTACCCTGTTATAATTATCCTCTAAAAAGAGAACCAGAGGCAAAGAAAATACGCTTGCACTGCAAAGAATCATGAATTTTAGTTAGATATGGAGATGAGTGCCTTGAATGAGAAGGTTGCTCAATTTTGATCACATATTGTGAAATCTTTTTCTGGATGTTTCTAGACATAGGCGGATTATAAATTGTATATCTTGGGGCACCTGGGTAGCTCAGTGTGTTAATGCCTCTGCCTTCGGCTCAGGTCATGATCCCAGGGTTCTGGGATGGAGCCTGGCATCCTGGCTCTCTGCTCAGCGGGGAGCCTGCTTCCCCCCTCTCTCTCTGCCTGCCTCTCTACTTGTGATCTCTGTCTGTCAAATAAATAAATAAAATCTTTTAAAAAAATAAATTGTATATCTTGCTGTGAGCAAGGCAACAGACAAGATTTCTCAAGATCCTGTCAAGCCTGGTGATCTCTGGAAATGAAAGCCTAATTAAGAGGCTCCCCAGGGACAGGTCAAAGGAGTTCTTTTATCCCTACTGCCCGTATTCCAGTTCCTTGATGCCTATTCTGTTCCTTTCATTCAGGCTCTCTAAAACTGAAGAATACATATTGTGCAAGTTTCCACCTTTGCTGCCTCTACTGTAAATGCATTAGACTATTAGAGTTAAGAATTTTAAACACCTCCTCCCTTATCTATAAACTGATGGGTTTTATTTCTGAATAGAGCTTAACATTTAAAATTCTTCTAAAAATTTTTTTCAGTTGGACAAAACTTTTTAATGTTAGAGTCTGACTATATACTATAAAAGTCCTTCAAATATCTTTTAATAAATCTGACGAATAATACGTTGCCAAATTTCACTTCGGATATGTTGTCCTTCTAATTTCAAAGATTGTGTTGCATGCAATTACTTACTTGGGGTAAACTGTTAGAACCGTATTGACGTGTCTCACTTCTTTGAAAGCTTTAGGGTGAGTGTCTCTACAGTATCACCCAGAGAGTAACAACTGATGGATGTTTTAAAACCTAACATATTTTAAAGTAATTAATGCCATTCCCTTGATAGTACACGAGGAAACGTAGGGCATTTTATTGTTTTTTCATATTCTCCGCTCTCTCACATGAAAAATTAGTGACATTAATTTACGTAAGTTTTAAACAACCCTGTAGACGTGAAAATGTCCTAAGTATGGCCATTCTATGTGAAAGAGTTTTCCGAAGTTTAGAAGCAGATGTGGGTACTGCTGCATCCCCGACCAGCAGTCTTTCCTCAGACAACTCCACAGCGCCATGTTAAAATTTTAACTTTTAATTCAAAATTTTAACTTCTAAAACTCTAACATTTAAGTTTCCTCTTACCAAAGCTCATAAGGAACATCTAAAATTCAAATAGGCTTCAGATGCCAACCCTCAGTAGACCACAGCTCCAATCACCATCCCAAATACTGCACGCCAGCTTCGCTAGGATCGGCAATTACCTGCTCCAGGTCTTTGGCGTAACGATATAGTTGCACCTGATTGGTGCATCGGCTTGTCAATCACGAGAGGTGGGTGCTCAAAGGCCCGTTCTAAAAGAGACGCTGTGTTTTTACGTCATCTGCCGGCGACGAATGCAGGAGGGGGGCTTGTGAGCGCAAGTTGGTGGTGGCGGGGGTAGCTTGCGAAGGTGTCATGGCTGCTGCTGTTGAGCTTAGTCTCTCGAGCAGTAGTGACAGGAGTCTGGAGCGGAGCTGCAGCCCCAATCTCTCCCAAGAGGTGCTCTGCGAAATCTTTCGCTCTCTGCATAGCCTGGTGGGACAAGTGAGTGGTGATCTGTCGGAGTAGCGGTATGGAAACTATCCGGCCCCTCCCCCCTTTTTTCCTCTAGCTGAGGCGGGGGCGGGGGGGCTGCGGAGGGCTGCCGGGGACCCGGACAGTGTCTGAGGCCGGAGGAGGAGCCCGAGCCCAGCCGTCTGCATTCGGAGTGAGGATAGCCATACGGGCTTAGTTCAGGATGGGTTGCAGATCAGATTTCCTTGCAACTCTTCTCCCCAAAAGTGAGAGAGTATAGTGTAAGTGAAAAACCTGGCTCCGAGAAGAACATGCTTTGAGAGAATGAATGTGTAAAAAGCTTTGTGGGTTTTGGAAGGTGCCTGGCGCTCACGATCCCCTTTCCTTCAGTGAATTCATTATAGAAATTGATAGGTTTGTACGACTTGAGTTTTGGAAAAGGTCTCTCCGCCGGGTTTTTTTTTTTTTTTTTGGTTTGTTTTTTTTGGGTGGGGGGGGATGACTTGCTTTTAGGAGTCACTTGGTTTATTTCTCTTTTTCCTTCTTGCTGTTTTGTGCATCTCTTACCCTTTCATAGAGGGAGGAAAATAAAAGGAATTAATTATTAACTAACTGGCTGACAAATAGCTTCTGCAGAAATGTCATAATAAATTGCATTTAAATAAAAGTACTCCTTACACTCTGTTCCGCTCAAATCACTATTTTGTTTCATGAAGTAAAATGGAAAGCATATTATAAATGAGAAACAACTTGAAAATAAGTTTGTTTGCTTTTAAAAAGGAAATCTTTTCTCTTGTATCCTGGAATATTTTCCAGCTCAAAAAGTTTGTTACGGGGTTGGTACTAGTGCCCCTAGGAGGCACAGTGTTAACTTCCTTTATGAAGGCAGAACATTTGTCTGATTTGTAAAAAAAAATTTTAAAAGCCGTGGGTGGATGGAGAATAAATTTTTTAAAACGTTACTTCAGTATTTTTAAAAATCCTAATATGTTTGTCATTACTCTAAAATTTTGCTTGGCGTAACAAAACAATTATTAATAGAATCTGCTAAAAGTTCTAACTTTTGAGCTCAGTTGTTTGGCACGGACTTACTATAATTTTTTAAGACCTGGGACATTAGTATTTTAGTTTTATCACCCAAGACCTGTAACAGTTTAATAGTTTAAGAACGTTTTATGTGCTGGACATTAGAATTTTAAGGTTTATTTGTGTTTTAATGTCAGGATGAAAAAAGTTTATGCTCATCTATAATTTACAGAAGTTTTATTTTCAGTGGTGAGATATTTTTTAAAGTAACATTTAGAAATAATTTAAACATTTCTTTTGAAAATTAAATACTGAATTTTAAAATCTCATTCACAAATCATAATATATATATATGTCATGATTTAAGTTTACTATGTCACCTGTCAAAAATGTTTATAGAGTAAATATTTGGAAAGTTTACATGACACAGTAAAGGAACCATCTCTACAAATATCAAGAAATTAAATCATTGTCTCATCAATTAAATACTAACCATTTTGATATTCTCTGTATTTTGAGATGTATTGTTTAAAGATAAGAATGAAAGCCACAATACATATAAAATTGCCCCTGGAGGAAATCACTATTTACTTTTGCAACAAGTTTACAGGATGTTTTTTTAAAATGTAAGTTAAAAAAAAAAAAAGTTAAGTTTCAATATGCCTAAATTTCATTCTGCATAGTATCATTATATTGTTGGCTCTCCTCAATAGGAAACCTAAAACTGAATGTTAAAAAGTATTCCAGATTTCAAATTTATGGATTTTAACATTATTGCTTGCCTCTGCATGGCTCATTTTACCAAGTTGAAGCATTATTATTGTTAGCTTGGAGTTTCATATTAAGTTTTTTACTGAAAAATGCATATTTAAATAGTCCATATTAATATGAGACTAATACATTTTTGAGTGAATGATTTACAATTACAAGTACAGAAGGTAAAAGTGCAGAGAACTCTTACTAATAGGGAATTTGTTGAATAAATAGTTGGATATATTGGGACGATTTTAAAGTTAATCTGTATCATTATTATGTAGTTTTCTTAAAAAACCAAGTATCTTTAATTGTGTTTGAAGGGCTTACATAATTATGTTAAACTGAAAGGAAAGTATGATCCCAACATTAAGATTTATTTTCTGTAAGTTATTATTTCCTCTAGAAAATTTGACGCTTTACTTTGGTTAAGGATTTGTCTGTGTTATCCCTAAACTCTATTCATAAATTTGCTATCAACTGATTTTAATAGCTAGAGGACTGTAGAGGTGCAGTAATAGTTTACTTCCATACACAAGTTGTTGTTTAATGAAATTTTTATGAGCATTAATATAAATTAAGATTAATGCAGTAATCTTAATCTAAAACTGTAATGATTATAAACTAATTTTTGCCAGTACAGCCTATCTGAAACTTCCTATTTCTTTATACTTATCTGGTATGTACTTTAAATGTTTCTTGTCTTGTCTCATACAAAGGGTGGTAAATTTTTGTCATATAGTATTCATTCAACACAGTTTCCTTTTTTGGTAACTTTGGATCTCTGGTTCTTTGTACAGTGATTCATCTTTTTGTTATAATCACAACTCGTAATATCTATATTTGAACTAAGGTACTATTTGCCTTTATTTTGTAGAAAACATGACTTTTAATAAAAGATTTCTGAAAAAACAGTAAACTTAATCCTACCATGCAGTGTATCTTTATAGTATGCTATAAATGTATATCCCTAGAAAAGTTTTTGGAGTTTCACTGGTTTTTTTTTGGAGGTTCACTTTTATTTACTTGAAAGCCTGGAGATGAAGGCTCTCCCTCTAAAATTTTCACTGATTTTGATGTTAATTTTATGTGTAGGTTCTTGGTAGTTTTCTATATATAATTTTATTCTAATAGGTCACACATAGCCAACTTATAAGAAGTTTTATATGACAAGCCCTCACACAGTATTAGAAAATACTATTTAGTGAAAGATCTGGCCATTCTATTCAGTCTCTGACCATTTATTTCACTATTGTGGACGAGTGTTTGTTTTTCACTTTAAGATTTCCACAGCTAGATTATAGTTTTTTATCTGAAGTAGATAAACATGTTGCTATTTATCCCTAGACTTCATAATATGTACGAATAATGTTGATTTTTAAATTATTTTAAAATTGTTTAAAGTTGAAAATAATAAAAATGTGATTCAGAAAACATCAGAGTAGTGATATATGTCAGTTATGTCTTTGTGTACATATTTAACAAAAAGGATTGTTTATATCAGAAGTTTCATAAATGTGCCTCCCCTTCTGTTTAATGGTCTGAGCCAGAAGTGCTGAATAGGGCAAGCCTATCTTGGCCCTCATCCAAAGGTTTTAGAAAATGAAGTATCAAAAAAGCCTCATCTTTCCATCTTCCGTGGATGGTTTCACCTGTAAGATGGTCTCATTACACACACCTAAGAACATAATTAGAATGAGAGGTCATTGGTTTTTTAATGAAGATTACACCTTTCTTGGCCTTTTAAAATGGTAATGAGAGCATTTTAATGTATCATTAAAAATCTGGTAACTTTGAGCTAAATAGGCATGTTACTCTAAAGAAGCATTATTTTTGTGACATCCCATATACACAGCTTGATCATGTAATTTTTGTGATGTTGCTGGTTTGCCCCTTTGAAGCTTAACCTCAGAGATGATGTGGTGAAAATTACAATCGATTGGAACAAGCTCCAGAGCCTTTCGGCATTCCAGCCCGCTTTGCTCTTTAGTGCACTTGAGCAACATGTTTTATATTTACAGGTAAATTTCTTGTTCAAAACATTAAGTCAGTATTGAGAATAAAAATTAATTGTAGTAAAATTATAAGCTAGAGTATTTGTCAGTTCTGTCTTACCACTGTATTAACAGTGTTATCAATAAACAGTTACTTCAGCCAGATTAGATCCAAATCTGTTAGTATATAAAGTGATCTGGACAGTCTCAGGAATATAGTCCAATAGGCCGATGTAGCTGTGAAAACTGAATGAATGTAGTTCTATTCAATTCTAGACTTGCACTGAAAATTCAATACAGTTGCATCTATGGTGGGTTATAATTAAGCAATAAGACACGGCAGGTGTGTGTCATGCTATGATAATGATTCCATGCCTTGGGTGAGTTTGGAGGCTCATGGAGTGCTTTCAGTGGTTCAAGAAGTGGCATTATCCCAGCATGACACATCCTGGAGAGTCTATTGCAATTAAACAGTTTCAGCATAGTTTTTAAAAAGAAAGTAATTTCTGTGACATTAATGTCTCATCTTAGTAAGTAGCCAGTCACTATTTTATCTTTTCTTTTTCTTAACAGTTTGAAATAATTCATCCTCCATATTAGAAATCAACATTGAATTATTTATAATAGTACTGTTATATTTTTTAATATTTCAGTTCAATGACTGAACAGTATTATGACCTTGCTGGTTTCCAATTGAACATCCCTGCAATTATAATTGTTAAGTTTGCAGTTTATCTCTAATCAAAGTATAAAATATGAAGTGTCAAAAGGTAAGTGGAAGAACTGTTGGATTGGTCATTTTACTGCTATTAAGATGTTCTAAGGTTCCAGAAGAGTACTTGGTGTAGTAAACAACAGAAGCAAAATTATAGGTATGAAAAAAATAACTGGAACATTGACAAGTATGGGTGGGTTTTGATTAATGGAATAAACATTAATTTTCAGCCCTCCGTTT
This sequence comes from Taxidea taxus jeffersonii, assembly GCA_003697995.1. Taxonomy (NCBI): domain Eukaryota; kingdom Metazoa; phylum Chordata; class Mammalia; order Carnivora; family Mustelidae; genus Taxidea; species Taxidea taxus. Next base: position 45,473 of record ML105191.1, read on the forward strand.
AGTGACTTTATGGGAAATTTTAACTCTGTTTCATGTTGAAATAGTTAACCCTGATATTAACGGACAGAAATAATGAGCGATAGAACTCAATTGAGGCCTGATTAAGGGGGAGAGGGCTGCGTAGTATAATTTACATTATACAATAGGGTTGTTTTTTGTTTTTTTAACCCACTCTACTATAGTGATAGGCATATATCTCTTCCCAGCTCTGAATCTTGGTAGGTTTTTTTTTTTTCCTTGTTCATTTTCTTTTTTAAAAATTTAATTTCATGACCCAAGAAGATATCTTGCCATGTCAGGAAAAGCCTGAGTGTTCACTCAGCATAACACCTATATCTTTCATGTCTATGCTCTCTCCTTCACTTTGGCCAACTGCAGTTTCAAGTGGAGAATCTCCAGTGATACAGTGATAATGCAGGGCTTTGCTGAGTGAGAGCACTGGCTCTCATGTTAAGGAGGAAAAATACTAAGCCTTAGTGTTCTGAGGAGGCATTTGAATGACATGTTAATTAAGTGGCATTGGTGCCAGAGGCTGAGGCTTTGATTTGGCACAAAATAAAAGATGAGTGACAGAATGATTCCCTCAAAGAAAATTTTAAATTTCCTCAGGTTTTCTTTCTTTTTTTAACAGATTTATACCAAATGATAATGGTCACAATAGCAGAGAACAGCAAACACTTACATGTGATCAGATCTGTGTATACTGATATGCTAACTTTTTATATGTAGTTAATTGATATTAAATATTGTATTTACTTAGCAGAAATTTATATAAATGTTAATTGTATAATTAATTTTGATTAGTTTGAACCTCTGCAGATGTAATTCTGTTCTTCTCAGCCTTTTTTAGCAAAGCTGCAGCCTCTGATTAAAGAGGAGAATACAACTGTTGTTGGAGAGATAGAAAAAACAGAAACGGGGAACAAGAATGAAGTAAATGCCAAATTTCCCGTTAGTGACCTACAAGAGGAAGAAAAGCACAAAGATTGTGATTTAGGAGATGTGAAAAAGACACAGACCCATTATGATCCAGAAGTAGTTCAAATAAAGGCTGGAAAAGCAGAAGTAAGAAGGTTTTATGGGGGGGGAGTATTATTTTAAATCTTATGCTCAAACTGTTAAAACATGCATACTTATTGTTTATAGATTGACAGACGAATATCTGCATTTATTGAAAGAAAGCAAGCCGAAATCAATGAAAACAACGTCAGGGAATTTTGCAATGTTATTGATTGTAATCAAGGTAACTACCTGGAATAAGTTAATTTTCATAGGATTTTAAGCACAGTTTTTAGAGTTGCTCTGATTTTTCATTTGTTTTTTAAAATGAATAACATTAAGTCACAGTTTATTTCACAGGTTTATTTAGAAACTAAGGCAATGGAAATTCTTTCTGTTTAATAAGACTACATTGCAAAAATGGGTTTCATTTTGGTTATGCCAAAATCAAATAAATGTGGACATAAAAGGGCTAATGTTTTCCACAGGTGAATTCTTTTTTAAAGTTCCTTTGGGAAATGAAGATGAAGTATGGGTGGCAGCATTATTTCACTAATAAGGAACTAAACTATATAAATTTTGAGCCTGTAAATGTATTTTTGAAATTATGTTAATATATAAGTAAACTTAGTAAAGTTAATAATCCTCAAGAGGGAGCAGTTTTCTCACTACTCCTGAGCTTTCTGAAATGTTTTGTCATGATAAAAGCAATCTGTCATCAAGACTATGGTGTCTTATGCTTTTTTCCTTTCTCTCATAGTGTATACATTTGCTATTTTTCATCAGATTCTCCTTTTCCTCTCTACTTGATGCTGTAGTGTAGTTACAGATCTGTAGGTATGCTGCAGAATACAAAATACTGCAAAGCACTGGCATAGATCGTTCTCAGGCATCATGGTAATAATCAGAACAAGTAGTTCTTAGAAAAAATTATGAAGAAGAGTTCCTAATTGGAATGAACATTTTTCTTGTTGCCTCTGACATCTCCTAGCTAATTATTATGAATACAGAATTGTCAAATGAACCTAGAATTGACTTTTACATTGGTACACTGATTCTCTTAATAATGAAATAATACAGGTTCAAGTGGGTCCTAAATTCAGCCTTTTCTGCTATTAACATTATACATGTGTAGACTTAGTATTATTTTCCTGTTAGCTTTTCAGAATAGGTACAGTAGTGGTACAGTCTCAGGTACTACAATCCATCCAACTACAGGCAACCCATGAGAAAGGGTTTGTTGAGGGAGCAAGCACATGTGTCACTAATGTTATTCCTCTGTTCTCCCTGCTAACTCTATTATTATAAACCACCAGGGGATAGAAATTGACAAGAATTGAAATGCTCAGCAGGATTCCTTGGCCCATTCAATCCCTTGCTGGCTCAAAACAGTGCTAGCAAGAATTGCTGTGGAGAGTGACTAGCGCTCACACATTCACTATCTTCACACCATGCTGAATTTCTCACTGATGGGTCAGTTATTCTATATACTTGGAATATAACTCTGGAATGGATGATAGCTTCTTTTTTTAACCCTTAGCCCCATGAAATGGGAGAAAGAGAATGGAGAAGTGATGGCCCTTTAAACGTATATTGAGGTGTCTCAAAAGAAAAAGGAAAGAAGAAGAAAATGATGCTGTTTAGTACCTATATATAAAAGATGAATTTGGAATTATGTTCACACAATTTGATTTGTCAGCAGACCTATTTAGGAAACTCAGACGGAAAAAAAAAATGAATGTATTGTAATGTGTTAGTGTAATTCCTTTGATATCTGTCAATCTGACTTAAGTATAAACAATAGATTTTTTAAAAATTCCATAGGGAAAATTTCTTTCAGCATCTCTTTTACCATCTATTTTTTATTAAAAATCAAGGGAATTTTCCAGGAAATTTGCTGCAATGCATGGCTTTACTTAATGTCATTTTAAATATTATGAAACAGTTTTATATTATGTTAACATTTTTCCAGTTTTCCCCCAGGTTCGTAATTTATCTTTTGATACCTAATTTGAAAAAAAAAAATACACTTTTCAACTTAGAAAAAAATTGGAACAAATTTTTACAACTTATTTTTCCTAAAATTGCATTTTTTGAAGAAAAGAGTGGTCTGGAAAGAGATAGCTAATTTTTTTTTTTTAAGATTTTATTTATTTATTTGTTATAGAGAGAGAGAGAGCGTGAGCACAGGCAGACAGAGTGGTAGGCAGAGGCAGAGGGAGAAGCAGGCTCCCTGCTGAGCAAGGAGCCCGATGTGGGACTTGATCCCAGGACGCTGGGACATGACCTGAGCCGAAGGCAGCTGCTTAACCAACTGAGCCACCCAGGCGTCCCAGAGATAGCTAATTTATGGTAGAGATTTTTTAAAATTAGCGTTGGGGGCACCTGGGTGGCTCAGTGGGTTAAAGCCTCTGCCTTTAGCTCAGATCATGATCCCAGAGTCCTGGGATCGAGTCCCGCATCAGGCTCTGTGCTCCATGGGGAGCTTGCTTCCTCCTTTCTCTCTGCCTACTTGTGATCTCTGTCAATCAAATGAATAAATAAAATCTTTTAAAATAAAAAAAATAAAATTAGCGCTGGAAACTTAGGTAAAGTGGAAAAGTATGTGTTATTCTTGAGGTTTTAAGATCTTTTTTGTGTGGAGTTCTGAAATAAAAATGTGTTAAATGTACAATTAATCTTTATTAGATGATCCTTCATTTGATCAGTAAATAATATTAAAATGCTGAATTTTTTTAAGGTTTTTCAGTAAAAGTATGAGTTCAGTTTATTTCTATGATGAAATAAGTGGAATAACGTCTCTCTGGCATATAGAGAATTAAATGGTCTCTATAAAATATAAAGTATTTTCTCCAAAGACCCAGATGGTTTTGGGGAATATTGGTATTTATTAAAAATTAAATTGTGCCATTGAGTGCTAAGGACTTTTCTGTATGCAAATCTGAAGATTAGGTAAGATTAAAGATTATAAATTTTAGAGGGGGAAGTTCACTGTATTTTATCCTGTATGAGATGGTGATTTAATTACTGTTATTTAAAATGATAATTCTCTTACTAGCAGTATGTTAATATGAATTATTAGAAGTTTATCAAAATCTCATACATTTGAAGTTAAGAATATACTTATACTCATCTAAATTCTCCTTAGAAAACAGCTGTGCAAGAACTGATGCTGTTTTTACTCCTTACCCGGGATTTAAAAGTCATGTAAAAGGTAAGAATCCACTATATATCTTCATCATTGACAGAAGCTTATTCTAGATTATAAGCAAAATGAAATAGATTTCACTTCCTATCTAAATTTTGTATATTTTAAAACAAAAAGTCTTGCCTTCTTACTTGGGCTGATGGTCAGATGGATTTTATAAAAAGAATATGAAGTATTGTTAGAATTTCTGACTTTTAAGCCTATTAAATTTATATTTCAAAAGTTTCTTAATATAGTTTCTAGAGTTGTGAATACATACGGACCACAGACCAGACCTGAAGGAATTCAGGGGTCAGGTCATAAGCCTAACAGCTTGCTCCGAGATTGTGGTAATCAGGCCGTCGAAGAACGACTACAAAATATTGAGGCTCACTTGCGATTGCAGACAGGTAAGCAGAGTGCTGGGCTGTGCCCCATAAATGTACCTTTGCAAATAGTTACACTCAGTTTATTTAGTTACAGGATTTCCATTGAGCATCTGCCGTGTACAAAACATTGTTCTGGTTGGTACAAAAATGAATAAGCATAGCCCCTACTCTCAAGGAATCTACAGTTCATGTGTTTATGCTCTTCTTCCTACTCTTACACTTCTCACCAACTTGAGACTGTTAGTAGAATGGGAATAGATTCCAAGTAGATCTTGACATTCTCAGTTTATTAAGTCACAGCTGAAAATTAACATAATTTTTTCCTGCTACCAATTTCATAACTTAACAACTGTGTCTCATTCTTATCACTCACTGTGCTAGGTACAAAGTATTGCTAAGTGTGATCTTAGTCCTCAAGGATCTTTCAGTCAGGATAAGCATATAGATAAGTAAATGCCATAGGGGAAGTGAACTAACATTTATTGAATAATACTAAGTGCCAGTTACTCTCAGAGTATTATCCATGTCAATTCACTTAATATTTAACAGTACCCTTGTGAGTTGGTGCCGTCATTGTTAGATAAAGAAACTGAGTTCAGAGAGCTCAAGCAGCATGCCCAAGGTAGTAATGCCAAGTAGAAATCAAACCTCAGTCTTAACTGGCTGCAAAGCCTGAGTCTCCCTCCCCATTTAGTCACCAGATCCTGTTGATTCTGTCTTCTAAATATCGCTCAGACCTACCCACTTCTACTTCCATAGCTACTACTCTAGTTGAAGTCACTGTGTTCTCTGCCTCAGACTGATGAAAGGATATCGGTTCGTTGCTCTGCCACTAGATTTCTTCCTCAAGACAAATTCTATACGAGTAGCCAAACTGCTTTTCCTGAAGTTCTGATTTGCTGATCTTGCCACTCCCCAGCTAAAAATTCTTTTATAGTTTCCTGTTACCCTTATATGTGTACCAAACTTAGTATTTATTCATTCATTCCACAAAAATAAGCCAGGTGCTATACTAGGCACTGGGAATACATGTGAACAAAAATCCTAGTATATAAATTATATGCTACACAAGAAGAGCTACAGATAAAGCAACCTGATAAAGTGAAGAGAAGGGAGCTTGGGATAGGAGAGGATTCTAATTTTAAGTAGCATGATCTACACATCGATAGTTCCAGTCCCATCTCTGGGCTTCCTAACTCCTACTCATTTTGCTGTCCTAGGCCCCTGACCCAGGCTTTCTCTCCTGCCCACACTTTCTCCTCTTCATCCCAGATGATACGGACTCCCCTTTCATGTAGTCTCAATAGCACCTGGTACTCCCTGTCATCCTTTATAGCAGTTATCACAGTTGTGTGCATTTAATACCTTTTTCCTTTGCTAGAGAGTAAAGTCTGCGAGAGTAGACAGTCATGTTCATTACCTTTGTGCTTGTGCAGTGTCTGGTACAAAACAGGTATTCATGAGCTTTTAAATGAACGATTGTTCATCTCACCTTTGCACATCTTATGCAAAGTACAGTGGGTACACAAAGTTAGTGTTCAGCTTTCTCAGGGGATGTCAAGAGATGGTACCCTTGATAAAGTAACATTTGCACTCTTAAAGGATTAGTTGGGAATTTCTCAGCAGGCAGGAGCAAATTATTCCAAAAAGAGTGAACAACAGGGGCACCTAGGTAGCTCAGTGGGTTAAAGCCTCTGCCTTCGGCTCGGGTCATGATCCCAGGGTCCTGGGATCGAGCCCTGTATCAGGCTCTCTGCTCAGTGGGGAGCCTGTGCCTTCCCCCTCTCTCTCTGCCTACCTCTGCCTACTTTTGATCTCTGTTTGTCAAATGAATAAATAAAATCTTCAAAAAAAAAAAAAAAAAAAGAGGGAACAACATCTGCAAAAAGCACTGAGGCACATAAATTAGGGAATTTTTGAGTCCAGTCTCACTGGAGTATTTCCCGAGTGGAAGTAGAAGAAGATGAGACTGAGTAAAACTTAAAGGGTAATAAGAGGTTAGCATTAAAAATTAATTCCCTCCCCCATAACTAAATGCATTTTTAACAAAACAACTGTATAAAAGGATGGACTAGCTTATTAAGTCTAATAGTATCAGGGCGCAGTGAGTTGGTTAAGCGTCCGACTCAGTTTTTGGCTCAGGTCATGATCTCAGGGTCATGAGATTGAGCACCGTTGGGTTCTGTACACTGGGCATGGAGCCTGCTTGGGATTCTGTGCCCCAACCCCTCATCCACCTCTCTTTCTTTCTGCCACTCCCCTCCCCCGGCTTGCATGGGCTCTCTCTCTCTCTCTATATATATATACACTTATATATATATATATTTTTTAAGATTTTATTTATTCATTTGATAGAGATCACAAGTAGGCAGAAAGGCAGAGAGAGAGAGGAGGAAGCAGGTTGTCCGCAGAGCAGAGAGCCCGATGCGGGGCTCGATCCCACGACCCTGGGATTATGACCCGAGCCGAAGGCAGCGGCTTTAACCTGCTGAGCCACCCAGGAGCCCCTCTCTCTATATATATTTTTAAAAGTCTAATAGTATCAAGTGGTGAATTATGAAAAATATCTTTTGAATGCCTCTGTCTGCTAGTTGCTGTTTTAGACACAAGGGATACTGAAATGATATAGTTGCAGTCCCTAACTTCAAGAACCTTGTTATTTGGAAGAAAGAATAATATTGAAGTAGAATGTTATGGGGCTATGAAGAAAGCGTATATGGTGGGGCACAAGGAGCTTCCATGTGAAGGGGTTTTAGGCAATGCTTCACTGACTCAGTGAAGCTTGAACTGGCTGTTGAAAGATACAGAGATGAACCATAGAGCATTCTAGGTAAAGGGGGCAGCAAGAGCAAAGTCAATTAAATACATTACTCATTTTACCTTACTCAAGAGCAAGAATGACCCAGATCCTAAAATAAACATTCTCAAAAAAGAAATCTATTCCTAGAGTTTTCATATTTAACAAGTTGATACTTTTGATATGAAAATTTGCCCATATGCTTTAATTGCATAATGATTATCTAATTATATATTCAGTCAGTAAATATTGAGCACCTGTGTAGTTTGTGAACTGATGGTTCCTAGGTTTGTGCAGTGCACAAGCTGCACAGCCATACCTAATGAACAAAACAAAATTATGCCTTCCTGGAGCTTATATTAAAGTGGAGAAATGGGCAATAAATAAACAAAATATAGGACTGTCAGGTAATAGTAATGGTTTGAAAAAAAATAAGAGAAAGGATAGGGATTGTGGTGGGGTGGGATAGGTGGTAACATTAGTATTTTTGAAGGGTGGTCAGAGAAGTTCCTTGCTGATAAGGTAACTTTTGAGCCCAGACCTGAAGTTGGTGAGAGGAAACCTTGTGAATATGAAGGTAGAGGAATCACAGGTGTGAGAGTACTTGGCCTACTTGAATAACAGAAAAAAGGAATCAAGTAGCTAGAATGGTAAGGGTGTGGAGAGAATGTCCAAATTGCGGAGGACCTTGGATACTACTATAAAGGCTCTGGTTTTTAATTTGAGTGAGATGCAAAGGTACTAGAAGGTTTTGAGCAGAGAAATGACACTTTCTGACTTTTACATTTTAAAAGGGTCACTGCTGTGTTGAGAATAGGCTATGAGAGCAAGGTAGAAACACGGAGACAATTTGGAGATGGTGGTATCCATAAAGAGATGGTGGGAGTCTAGACCGAATGGTCCTGTTGCGGTGTGAGAAATAAGAGGATTTGGAATATAATCATAACCTTGAAATTTGAGTAACCTTAATTCATCTTCCCCCTCCACAGAAAGGTTGTTAGGTAAGAATTATGATAAAGGTCCTCTTTAATATTCTTTTTGGTTAAAGGAGGAGATGGGGCATGTAAGGAGAAATAGAAATTGAAGAAAGTGATAAAGACATACTGCTGTCGCTGAATTGAATTGAATTGTTAGGTGTCCCTGTGCGTTTTTCTCTCAAGTAACTATCCAAATCTATCAGAAGTACACACTGTTCTATACCGGAACTCTTCAGTAGCTTGTAATGAATTTAACATAAAATAAAACTGGCAAAATAGGAAGCACAAGTGGGGCTGGAGGAGAGGTGCAACAGAATACTACACCCCATAGTGTCTAATATTGAAAATGTGAACTAAGGATTTCGTTTTATTTTACTCTTGTTCATTATCTTCTCAAGCTTAAATATTTCCCATTCCTCTGCATAAGTATCTTCTTTGCATGTTTTTTTGTTTTGCTTTTTGTTTTTGAGAGAGAGAGAGGTAGCAGTGGGAGGAGCAGAGGGGGAAGAGAATCTTGAAGCAGATTCCCCACTGAGCAGGGAGCCCGACACGGCTGGATTCCAGGACCCCGAGATCACAACTTGAGCCAAAATCAGGAGTTGGCTGCTTAACTGACTGAGCCATCCAGTGCCCCTGCATGGAATTTTAAGAACAAAATTTGTAAGAAGAATTATTCAATAATATTTCAGAATTTTTCTTTAATGTATTTAGGTGGTCCAGTGCCAAGAGACATTTATCAGAGAATTAAAAAACTTGAGGATAAAATCCTGGAACTGGAAGGAATCTCTCCTGAATATTTCCAATCTGTAGTAAGTATAAGTGTCTTTAAAAAAAAATCTATGTCTATATCTATCTATCGAGTTTATTTTGCGATGCTTCATCATGTTCATTTATCTGCTTACAGGTGAAATGCCATTTTAATAATTCAGCAATGAACATAGTCCTATGTAGGGAGTTACCTAGTTTTTAAAAAATTATGATTCTGAACATGTATTATTTGTAGACTCACTTTTTTTTTTTTTTAAGGGGTCCTTTTATTATATGTTACCCAGATTCTCAAACTTGAGCCATTTCCATAGCATAATAAATCAGCCTAGTTAGTTGTCAATCCTGGCACTATGAACATGCTGTCTTGTAGAACAAAGGCTTCCTCTGGGACCCCGCTCTGTCAGTTATCCTTCTGTCTCTTTAATCCCTCCCTGTCCACAGACTCCTTCCCGCAGCTCACACATATTTGCATTCTCCTCCATACCAGACAAACACCTGAATCTGCCACCCTATCTTTTTCTTTACTTTAACCACCAAACTTTTTGAAAGACTAGTCAATATTTGTCTAATTCCTCATTCTAGCACTTATTTATTCATTCATTCTTATTCCCTTTTCCTGGGACATTAAGAAACAATGTTGTGCTGATAAGTCTCTCTTTGTCGCATCAGCAGGTTTTAGGCAAGCGATCCTGAGCTGATTGTGTTATTTTCCTCAATCTTTTGGGGTGATTATACATAACACCTGCCTTTTCTGAGGATTGCTTTTCTTTCTTTCTTTCTTTCTTCCTTTTTTTTTGGTTATTTTAAAATTTTATTTCTTTATTTTTGGTTTTCTTTCTTTTTTTAAGCAGCACCATATTAGAAAACTAAATAATGTAAAAGGGAAAAAAATTTTTAATTTACTGTTTTTGGTGAAAATTTTACTAAAACTCCTATCTGAAAAACTATGTAAAATAACTCATTAGCATGAATCACTATAAGTCACTGGTAAAAATAAAATTAAAATTATTTTAGGTATACCAGCAGTTTTTTCCAAAGTGGCAAACTGGGTATTAGAGTAAGGTAAAGAAAAGAAGTATTTCCAGACGAAGAAGGCAGGTTACATAACAAATGTGAGCAGTGAAACCCAAAGATCAAAAATTTAGAGAAAGAGTTTCAGTGATTTATTCCCCTCAAATGAGGTTTACCAGAGTTCTAAGGGCTGAAGCAAGGATTATATGAGATAATACCAGTCAAGCACTTAACACACTGCTTAGCACATTGTAAAACCTCAGTAACCATTAGCATTTATTTAGTTTCAGAAACCATGTATGAAGTAGCTGTATAAATGTAGATAAATCATTTAGTTCCTCTGGCTCCCAGTTGTCTAATTTAGATTTCTTGGTTGTACTAAATAATTACAAAGGTCTTTCCAATTTTAGGATTATTCTTTGAATGTATCTTCCTAGAAAACTTGATAAAGTATACTTTTTCTTATAACAGTCTACTATACATTGTTCCCATTCAAGCTGCCTTCATTAAGTAATCCGTAGACAGGTTACTTTTCTAGTTCAATTTCATACTTTGTTAATGTAGTTCTTGTCAACATAGAATTGATGTTATAAGAGAGTATCACAGTATTAGATGCCTCCAGAGAGATCTTGCTCCTTCATTAATCTCTTTGATTTTGACTTACAAAGCTTAACGTCTACCTGTTATTAAACTTGGTTAGCAAAAGAACAGCCCTTCAAATCATTATCTTGTTTTGGGGGATCTCTTATACACAGCATAAAATGTTTAGAGTATTTGGTTAGAGGCAGAATAGTCAGATTATAGAGGACCTTAACTGCTATACCCAGAAGTTTAAAATATTTAAAGTTTAAATGCTGTTGAAAGCATTTGAGAAGGGACATAACTTGAGCACATTATTTGGAAGATTTATCTAATACTGTTCTGGAAGATAATTGAGAAGGAAGAGACTAAGATTAAGGAGAAGTATTATAATAGCTTAGATGTAAAAAAGTGAGATCCCGAACTAAGGACAAGAGAGTGAGAATAGAAAAGATTAATGCAAGAGACAGTAGGAAATAAAGTTGACAAATACTGATAATTGATTGGCTGTGGAAAGAGACATAGAGCAAGGGCGAATCTGCTTTCTGATTGGAAAAATTATATACCGTCACTGACAGAAATAAAATCTGAAGGAGGAGATATTTGGGGAGGAAATGTGAATTTAAAGTCCTATCAGGATATGCAGATAGAAGTATCAGGTAAACTTTTCAAGAGTAGGACTTGTATAATTGGGAGAGTCTGTGTAGAGGTGATAGTTAAAACACAGAATAGGTAAGAACACTAAGACTATCAGAGGCCTGAAGTCTGCAACTCAGTGACTGCCTAACTTCAGCAGCAGGCAGCA
>ML105191.1:57384-85641 GCA_003697995.1 Taxidea taxus jeffersonii
GAATTGGCCTGGATGTGTTAGGTTACCATACCTGTGATAAAACTGGTACTTCAAAAAAATATTTCCAATTCTATTAAACATATGTATTTTATTAGAAGGATCACTTTTGGATTGGTATTGGAAATGACATGTCAAGTCAACAGTGAGCTGCAAGGAAGCACAAAATACTGAAAAGCTTTAAACATTCAGATTAACTCTGTCCTCAAGGCATCTGAATAAATATGGCACAGGCCCAAAGGGAAGGAAGATCTCATAGTCACCCGTCCATAATAGAATGAACGTGCCATCTTTAGGAGCTGCACTCCTTGCTTGCAGTAGATCCAGCGCTAGGAATGTCTGTGCACATTGAGAGGAGTTACACACATACCCTGCAGAAGACATAGCATGTAATTTATAATTCTTACTGTCCTCATGCTGGGAGTACATGTGTGGCAATTACATATTTTTACATATCTTTTAAAAGTGTGCAGAAAAGACTATATAGGCTGTACAGTCTTCTAGCTTCTAAAGTTAGTAAGGAAAATTTGAGCCCATTGAATTTCTTAAGGATTAAATTTTTGTAGAAACTGAACTCTGAACTCTAAAAAGATTTTAAATGAAATGTATTTAATTCAGATTGACATGTAGGTGAACTCTATAAACACAGGGAAGACTCGTAGTTGAATAGAGATTTGTTATTATGGGTAACATTAAAGCAAAGCATATGAAAAGGGAAAAGCCAACAAAAAATACATAAATTGCATTTGATTTGTAGAACAAAAGCAGACTGATGATATGAATTTCTTTTCAGTTATGAAACAGACATAAAACTCCAAAAAATGTCTATAAAGCAGGAATTATAACAAAGATTAGTGTTTTGTTGCACCTTTTAATGTAATAGTTCTAAAGAACTTTACTCTTCACATTTAACATGGAAAGACTTCAATGTGGTAATGTTTAAACATTTTTAAGGGCATGACTTAATAAACCATTTAAAACATACAATTCTTATGAGTATTTCCGAAGAATTACTTACTGATTTTAAATTATGACCCTTGAAACAGTAAATATAACATGTTTCACAAGTACATTTTTATAGCACTTTGTGCATTTTGTAGCACTTATCACTTGTAATCATGTTTATACATCTGTTTTTCACACTATATTTTGAACCTCTGAAGGACAACTCTGTGTTCATCTTTGAACACATAGACCATAGTAGGCATTGAATAAATGTACAAATGAATAGCCTTTGGCTGATAATTCATTGTCAGACTTTTGAAGGTCTGTTAAGTTTCTTTCAAAGCACTGACTAAGTAGAATCTTAGCTCTAGTCTATAATAAGGGAGGAGAGTCAGCTGCATGTGCACAGGCCCACGTGTCCAAGTACGTGGTGGGCCTGAAACATGAGGTGGCAGCTGGATCTGGGTGGAAAATTAAATTGAAAACATATTTTGGAGGGCCTTGAAGGGCACACTAACCAGTGTGTAATGCCAGTGTCACTAGTGCACAATTAAGTTTCTGAGAAAAAGAAACCTATAATTTAGGTTCCTGTATGGTGGTATTATGAAGTCTGAGTTGGAGAGAGATTAGAATCAAGGAAGATAGTTTAGGAAACATCATTGTCCACACTGGGGAGAAATGAAGATCCGAATCAGGGTGGTGGGATGGGACTCAAAGGGAGGAAGTATTTAAGATACTACACCTAAAATAAGCCCCAAAGACCACATTTTACTGTTTTCAAGGTACTGAATCATTGATGTCCTTATTCTCCTCATTCTGATACTTCTCAGTTTGGTTTTGTGATATGATAATAATTTGATTGCTCAGTGACATGGAAACTGTCAATATCTTATAAACTCTTAGACAAACAAGGGGAAGTGTATTTTAATCAGGTGTGTAAAAAGGGCACCTCTTGGGAAGGTAGAAGACTGAGAAGTCTTCTGACCAAAATTAAACATTAAGCCCTTAACCTGCCTATGGGCCCCATCACAGGTAGCCAGATCAGTTTGGCAAAGGAAGGAACCTATTTATATAAGCACCTTTCCCCCCCATATTTAATAATTCCAACACTTAACGATTTCCCACTTTCTCTAACTACTGATAAGAGGCATATCTTGAAATTCTTTGTAAACACTTTTTGACACAAGGAAATGTGAATTTTTACCTTCCCTTGTAAATCCCAGTGGTCAGAAATGTTCATGAGAACATTCTGCCACCTACATTGGCAGGTTCTTTGTCAAATGTACCAATATGCTAATTTGCTATTCTGAAGTTTGTGGTTCTGTGAGACTAAGGACAAAATCTAAAAAAATTCACTTGGTCAGGGTTTAAAAGGTTCACCAGCATGTCAGCGAGAATGTTGTCAGCCTTAGTTATAGACATTTATGCTCAAACTGACTTAAACAGTGCTTCAGTGTTACTACAGTGTACTTTTAGTATCATTGTTTGGAGGGTACCTTCCAAGATACAAGAAGGCAGATGTCAGTGGCAGCTAGTGCTTGCTGAGACTTATGAGCTTTGTTTCTGCCAGGGTTCTCTGTATTTTGTTCAGTAGTCTGTAAATGAAAATTGTGTAGATTTTCTAAGCATTGATTACTTACTTTTTTTTCACTTTTAATCTAGAGCTTTTCTGGAAAAAGAAGAAAAGTTCAACCACCTCAAGTAAGTTACTGAATTCTCGTTGTGGCTTCTGAAGTAGTTTGATTAGTTTTACACCTCCCTTATCAATAAAAGTTCTTACTCTGGTTGCTTTTAGATCATTCCTGGCATTTAGGACTGGGGGAAAAAAGGGGGCAGCATAAATTGATGAACCTGAATTAAAGAAATAATTTTATTTGAGGGGCATGGAATGATTCAGAGGGGCCAAATATGAAAGTGTCTATTTAGCTGTTACTTGTAGCAAAATGTATCGGTTACAAAATGCTGAAAAATAATAACTGCTTAGGTAATTTACTCCCCCCTTTTTTAAAGATTTATTTATTTATTTGAGATAGAGAGCACAAGAAGAAGGGGCAGAAGAGGAGGGAAAGAGAATATCAAGCAGACATTCCCCACCCCCCACTGCTGAGAGCAGAGTCCAGAGCCCTGTGCCCATGAAGTTTGATTTCATGACCCTGAAATCACATGAGCTGAAACCAAGAGTCTGACATTTAATCGACAGATGCCCCAGCACCCTGCTGCACACCGCCCCCCCCCCACCCCTTTTAAGTAATCTCTGTACCCAGTCTGGCAGTCAGACTCAGGACCCCAAGATCAAGAGCTGCATTCTCTATCTACTGAGCCAGCCAGGCACCCCATCCCCATCCCTGCTTTGCTGACACTACTAATTAGCATCTAAATTAAAAAAGGGTGTTTGGGAGATGCTGACTTCAGCCCACCACTGTCCATAGTACTACGATATTAATTAATTGGATCTTACAAATAGTGAGATTCTGGTAACTGTTAATGGCAGTAATGTGAAATTAAAGTTAGAGAAAACTTTGAAAAGTTTTTTGATTTTTTTTTTTTCCCTTGAAAGATTTTACTTATTTATTTGACAGAGAGCAAGAATATAAGTGGTGGGAGCAGCAGGCCTGGGGAGAGGGATGAGTGGGCTCCCCGCTGAGCAAGGAGCCCGATGCAGGACTCCATCCTCGGACCCTGAGGTCTTGATCAGAGCGGAAGGCAGATGCTTAACCCACTGAGCCACCCAGATGCCCCTTTGATTATTTTTTTTAAAGATTTTATTTATTTATTTAGTAGGCAGAGAGGCAGGCAGAGGGAGGGGGGAAGCAGGCTCCCTGCTGAGCAGAGAGCCTGATGTGGGGCTCAATCCCAGGATCCTGAGATCCTGACCCAAGCCGAAGGCAGAGAGACCTAACCCGCTGAGCCACCCAGGTGCCCCAGCTTTGATTTATTTTTTAAGAGTATTTTTTAATTGTAAAATTTTGAGTATATTTTTGAGAGCATCCATTTTTTTCCAGGAGAGGTAGCTGATTTGCAGTTGACCCATCAGAAGAGAATTTCTAGCAGTTAAGCTAATCCAAAAGTTTAATTTTTTTACTGCTGATTATGAGAATAGTCGGTTAAAGAAAAGGTTTGTACAGTCCTTTCCGAGAGTAGAGAGGTCCACATCTTTGTCATTAGGAAAGAGAAAGAAATATTAAGTTATTAAACTTAATAACCTTAGTTATTTTATTCCTTTAGGTTTAAAATAACTGTAGTCAACATATATAGTTCAGTTTAAAAATTATTCTCATGAAGGAACAAAACGACCTTTACCATATTTTAGATATAGTTCACTTAGCACTTTATCTGCATTAAGATACTTCAGAGTCATATTCAGCAATTTGTATTCTTGTTGTTTACAGCAGAACTATTCACTGGCTGAACTTGATGAAAAAATTAGTGCCCTCAAACAAGCCCTGCTCAGAAAATCAAGAGAAGCAGAATCTCTGGCTACTCACCACCTTCCGTGAAAAACTCCTCTCATTCTTGTCATTTGACTTTTTTATATACGTGTAACTTTACCCTACAGTTAATTAAATGGCTATGTAGTCATCAGTGTAGCTTCCCTCTGAAGGCAGTGTTTCTTTTCATGTGAGTCCAGCGTGCAGCAAGTTATCTTCAGATATTCCAGTGGATTTAGAAATGGCTAGGCATTAAAAACAGCATGGTCAGAATGTGTTCCCTTCTGTTTTAAAGGAGGTATTCTGGAAATTGAGAAACTTAAATTGAAAGCACATCTTTGTGTGTGTGTTTGTGTGTGTGTGTGTATGTGTGTGTACCACAGAAAGCAAGATTTATTTTGAATAATAATATTTAAAAGGACTTTATATTTGTAACATCACCATTAACCAGTTCATTAGTTTAAATCCAACTTTGTACATAAGAGGCATTCACAAAAATTTATCAACTGAATATTAAATGGATGCATACTTTTTTTTAAATGTCAGTTTTAATGTAAATAAACAGTAGATCCCACCTTTATTCCCTTCCTGTGTGTCCTTGAGCAAGTTAATCTCTTTCTGCCTTAATTTCCATATCTACAAAATGGGAATAATAATAATAAAACCTAGAGTTGTCATGAACAGGTGAGATCATGCATGGACAGCTTTTGAAACTGGCCCAAAGGAAGTGCTCAGTAAATGTTAGCTGTTATTACTGTATAAAACCAAGCCTGTCTTTGAAAGTCTTTAGATGTTACAAACAGTCCCTCTCTCAAGAGCCTCACTTTTTTAGTGTTCCAGTTATGTTAGTGTATGTGGTTCCATAGTTGCAAATTAAACATTTAATAAGATGCAGCTACAGTCAAGGAGCAGATACTTAGGTCAAGAATTGTTTGGCTGCAAGAGATCAGAAATCTACCTAATATAGCCTGTAAATAGGAAGTTGTTAAAAAGAATCAGAAATCTGGAATTTATTGCAAGAAGTATAGCCGGACATTGTGGTGTCTAGGAGGTCACCAACAGTTCATCTCTTTCTCTGTGTCTGCAGTAGCCTCTGGCTGTTTCTATGTCTGGTTCTGTCTCTGTCTCCTACCTTCCTTCTTTTCTGCTCGCCCTCTTCCTGTGTCTCTTTCCCTCCCTCTCTCCTTTGTTCTTTTTCTCTTACACCTAAGCATCTATGCGTCTGGCTTATTCTATGTGGACTGATTCCTCTGAAGGCCTCTACATCACTGCTTCTCCACACAGGGCAACATGCTAGCCCTGTCTCCATAGCCTTGGCATTCATGCCTTTGAGTTGCCATGGTGCAAACTCTGAACCCAGCTCTGTAGAACCTACAACTCCACTGACCCACTTACAAGTCTCTTGGTATCTCTTAGCTCAGGTCCTGCGTGATCAGTGGTCTCAGGCAGTTGTGGCCAGGATGACAGGGCAGGACCTTCTCACAGAAATAGGCAGTATGCACACGACCTCACACAAGTATTTGCAGAAGCCTTGACAGTGGAGTCACGTGGTAGAAAATGGGGGCTTTGGAATCATTCCCGAGAAGTGGATGTGGACTAGGTATATTCCCTGAACATCTTTATTCTCTGCAGAACAACTCATCCTTCAAGACAGTCTCGCCTGATGTGATCTAGTTTTAGAGGTGCAGCTACAAGCAGTTGCTCCTCAAGTCTCCATCTGGTTGTCAAAATCACCATCCTGCCTGAATGACCTCCTCTGGGTATATCAGCACATTTTACTACACGCCAAAGATACAATAGGAAAGACATCATAAAAACGATCAATTAGAAAAAGAGGTTGATTTAGAGGTAGGGAAAAAAATCTAGAAAAAAGGATCAAATAGTGGTCACTAGTCTGCCCTTAAATAAATGTCCTCAGTCTGTTTCTTGGCCCTCTTGGCAGTAGAATAAATTCCTTAATCATGCCTGACAGTCCCAGGATCTGCCCATTAGAAGGATTTCCTTTCCCATCAGCCTTCTGAAAGGCATTAAAGTTGACCTCTCTCCACTTTAGTATTGTCTGGGACCAGCATCCTTTCTACTTGAGGCAGAGCCTCCAGAAGAGACTAGGACCAACACCATATTGCTGTGAGTTGGTATAGGTGCCTTGTTCTTCTGATAACTGCCCCAGAATTTTAGTGAGCTTTCAATCATTGTCTTTCTTGAGTAGTACATCCTTGACTAAAAGGCAATGCCAGTAATTTCTGTGGGGTTAAGCCTGCTTCCTTAATTACCAGGCTACCTAATGACCATTCCCTCAGGATTTTTGTTATTTCGGCTCTTCTTAGATCCATTGTTCTTAATGGCTTTGTCCTCAAGAGAATAAAGGAGGCAAAGTGGAAAAAGGCTGCAGAATAGGAAGCACTTTTTCCATAGTCTAGCCCTAAAAGTCCCTTCCCTCCACAGATTACATTCCAATCTAAGGAAGTGATTTACTCTAGGGGTCGGGAGTTAGCAAGGGTGATAGTAATCAACATGTTCATCCTGCAGAAAAGGGCTAGGTTTCACAGACTATTGTAGCTACTGCTAGATATCTTCAGTTGCTAGGCTCCTGAGCCCCGACTCCAAATTCATGAGGAGTATCTGAACCTCGTCTTCAACAGTCTTAGTAGAAAAGACTTCCCTTTATGAAACAGATACATAAGCCCTATCTTTCCCTATCTGCTTTTAGCCACACAACCTGGTATAGAAGACTTCTCACCACTGCATTTTAATCATGTCCGCAGGGAATTAACCCACTCCTACATTTTGACATTTGACAACTTTTAAATCTGAAGCTTTGCCTTTACTGACATGTGGTTTGGGGTCCCAAGAGATTTGGGACAATTGCTTAGCTACTGAGCTCTTACCTCCATTCTACCAGTTTTCCATGAATAGGGAATCCTTTCTGTCACTCCTGTCTTTGCCCCATCCCTCTGCCTTGACTCCACAGCTAGTTCTTCCTTTTCACTCAGAGTCTGTTACTTGCAATCCCACTGCTAGCACTAATTTCTGTTTTAGGGATTTGTTATTTTCAAGAAACAAACCCAACTCTAACTTAAGTAAAGGGGTATTATAAAGAATATGAGTAATTCAAATTGTAGGAAGTTCAGTCAGATTTTGTCACCATCTCCCTCTCACTGGGTCATGTTGTCTGGATTCTGAATATCCTTTTCATTTTGCTTGACCTCTTTGAAAATGTCTTCTTTTCTGCTGCGTTGCAATCTAGTTTTGCTAAGACTTTGAGGTCTGTGGTGCTGCTATCTCTTATCTAGCTCTTTGGCTCCGGTGTCCCATATTTGTTTATTATGATTCAAAATCTGAAAAAAGAGGAATTTATATTCAAAACTGTCTACCACTGCACCAATTACCTGTGGCCTGAGTGTTAGGATATCCAAGAACAAAAAGAGGCAATGTGCACCAAGTCCTTTGAAGAATGAGAGGAATTTCCAGCAAAGAAAGCATGGGCCAAAACTCTGTCCCTGTGATCCAGGCTGATGAAAAGTCCTGTTATCTAGGGCTTTATAAAGTTTTTAGTTCTCTAAGAAATACTCCCCCACCCCACAATGACTTTATCTGAGATACTACATGGGTCCACTGAACAAAATTTTAGCTCTGGGTTGCTTTTTTTGAGCAGTTCTAACTTGATAAAGATTGATATTTCATGACTTTTAGTCTTAATATTCTCCAATGGATAAAGAGAAAATGTGCTTTTTAAAAACAGAATAAAATATCTTTCAATTCCCATACAGGTCCACTGGACCCTTTTATAACTCTAAGATACATTATGGGATCTCAATAATTTAATTCTTCCTACATCTTTTCAAATATTTTATTTCATCATCCCAGGAATTATTTAATCATTACTAGTCAATTATTTCCAACTAGACTTTAAAAGGCTAAAATAGTAAGGAAATGGAAAAATGATGGAATTCCTAGAAGAATGTAATAGTATGTAATAGTAAAATAAATGATCATCCTTCAGTTTTCATACAGCATCGCCCAAAGTATTGCATTATATTTCAAGAAGATATAAAAATTTGGGGAGACACCATCTTTAGAATTAATTGTTTGGGTTTTTTTTTTAAGGCTTTTGGTTGATTATAGTTAATACTTTAGAATTCTTTGTTTTGACTACAGTGGCGAGAAGGAAATTAACAGAAGAATTTCTACATTTATTAAAGAATCAAAAAGTAAATGCAAAGAGACAGAGGGCAGTACTCAACACCCTAATAATACTGAAGAGATTGGCATGCAAGCAAAATCTCAGATTATGAAGTCTAGGTTGTATACTCCATTTTTAAAAAATTATTTTTATCATTTTTTATTACATCCATAGACTGTATATTCTAAATCTGTTTTCTCAAACTTAAGAATGGATGAGTGAACCATAAATTTCCAAGGACAGTTAGAAAATCTGGTATTCTCATCCACTTATTCAACAGGTAGGCTTCATCATGCAAATTTTACAAGGACCTGGACCATCTAATTTTGCTAAATGGGCGGTGTGGCTATATTCTTTCACTTTTTATGATGTTTATGCACCAAAGTTTACTTGATACAATTCTTAAGTTGAAAAAAGCTGAAGACAGCTATGTATACAAAGGTGACTGAAAGGAAATAAGTGATATGGAAATGAAAATATTACTGGACTGGTTGGTGTCATTGCTTATAAATCTAAAAATTAAAATGTTTTTCAACAATTGCCATCCTTCTTCAACAAAATCATGTGATCAGCTTTGCATTTTCATGATGCAAGTGTAAGAAGAACCAGAAGTATAAGCTTCTGGTTATAAGTAAAGAAATGTATTTGAAATCTAGAGTTACTATTTATAAGATGGATATGTTCCAGGTTCACACATGGCAAGTGATGAGTGGTTGGTCACATTCAACTGACATTGCCTATAAATATATATATATAATACATTCATTTCACATATATGTACCTCTAAAATATATGTGTGTATATATATGTATCTTCAAAGCCAAAATATATGAAATAAAAATTGTGTTTACAGCTTAAATTTTTTTTTTTAAGATTTTATTCATTTATTTGACAGACGGAGATCCCAACTAGGCAGAGAAGCTGGCAGAGAGAGAGGAGGAAGCAGGCTCCCTGCTGAGCAGACAGCCCCATGCAGGGCTTCATCCCAGGACCCTGGCCGAAGGCAGAGGCCTTAACCCACTGAGCCACCTAGGCGCCCCTACAGCTTAAATTTTTATTAAAGTTTCTAATTGAACTACCCCTTTATACTTGGTAAATTATTCATTAAATGAATTGAATATATATATATATATTTTTTTTTTTAATTTGAAAATTCACTGGACCCAGACGGAAAATGCCAATGACTATTTTGAAGGCATATTGAAAGTTAAGCTGTATTTTTAAAATCTGAAGATTTTTAAATCATATATGCCTAACAATTCTTATAATGGTACCAAAGTAAAAAAAAGAAATCATATACAAAGGCAAACTAAAATTACTTTCAAAGATTTAATTTTAAAAAATGGTTCCAAGAAATTTAAGACCTATGAAATCACTTCCTCACACACTTCTAGGAAACTTTAGTCAAAA
Source organism: Taxidea taxus jeffersonii (assembly GCA_003697995.1). Lineage (NCBI taxonomy): Eukaryota > Metazoa > Chordata > Mammalia > Carnivora > Mustelidae > Taxidea > Taxidea taxus. The sequence goes on from ML105191.1 coordinate 67,348, forward strand.
GGAATGAATAAAACTGGGAGAAAATCCTTAGACTGCAAGAGGATCGCATGCTTCTGCTTTTTAAAAAATTTAAGTAGCTGGCACACTGCCTTGCCTGTATAAAAAGTTGGGATCATTCCAAAAACAACCCATCCTTATAGGACAAAATGCTTCAAATGTTCTTACTTACCTCTTATAACCTGCAGCTCTTGGTAAGCACAGAACTGTCAGAGGAATTTATTACTGAGTACTATTTTTGTGTCTTTAAATGGCCCTTCTAGGATGTCCTTTACACTGCTATAAATCACTAGGGAACAATTTTTTTCCAAGTTATCTTAAAAGCATGAGTATTGATATAAGTTTAGATTATCAAACAGAAGGGTTATTAATAGATTTTGCTACTCTAGAATTGTGGAATTAGCTCTTTTTTTTTTTAAAGTATGAACTATTTCAAACACACAGAAGAGTATAGGCAATAATAAATATCAAACCACCACCCAGTTTTAACAGATGTTAACACTTGCATTATATATTTAAGTTTTTATTTTTATTTAAAAAAAAAAAAGATTATTTATTTGTCAGAGAGAGAGAACACGCACGTGCGAGCGCACACCAAGCAGAGGGAGGGGCAGGCAGAGGGAGAAACAGGCTCCCTGTCTAGCAAGGAGCCTGATGTGGGACTCGTCCCTGGACCCTGGCATCATGACCTGAGCCAAAGGCAGCCGATTAACCAACTGAGCCACCAAGGCATCCCTCACTTCTTATTTTTAAAGAAACAGACCAAGTACAGTTATAGCAAAACCCAATTGCCCCTCCCTCCCTCCTCTGTCTTCCCTCTCTTCCTCTCTATTTTATCAGATGGAACCATAATCCTAAAGTTCATAGGCATTGTTCTCATGCATTTTTTTAACTACTCTGGTTTTTTTTTTAACATATTACATTAATTGTATCATCCTTGGTATTTCACTGAACACTGTTTTTGAATTTTAACCACATTGATTTTTGTAACTATACTTTGCCTATTTTAACTACTATTTAACATTTCAAATGTATAAGTAAACTAGATTGTGTCCTTCATTTGGGGGACCTCATGAGGGACACCTAAATTGTTTTTTCTCTTTTTATTTCTTGGTTGGTACCCCGAACTTTGCGATGCAGCCTCTGGAGTGGTAGCTTTTCATGCATATAGCTTCCTACCTTGGAAAACAAGCTATTTACTAGAATGTTATTTGAAAAAAGGGATGCAAATTATTTCTAAATAAAAATATTACAGATAGAACTGGATCTATCTAGTGGTTGACAGGAAAGTATAACTAAGCATAAAACGTATAGTTCATGTTTAACTGTGACAATTCTGTTTCTTTCCTGTACCATCTCAGCTGATTTTAACAGTTAGGGCTTAACAGCATGGGAAGTGTGCTTTGAAATTCACTGTTGCTAAAGAACTTTAGCCTTCACGAAGCAGCCTATTAAATAGCTGCTATTCACTGCTTTTTTTTTTTTTTCTTCTTGCTCTTGGAATCCTGATCTCAATAGAAAGACAAGCATAGATGAACTTTCAGGCCAATGAACAAATTTGGAGGAAAAAAATATGACTGATGCTTGAAAAGTCCTGGCCTCTGACCTTTATTTGCCTTTATAAGGTAAAGTTGGAAAAAGGGAATTGAAAGGGCATTCTGTTAACCTTAGCCTGTCATCTGAGGCTGTCAGTCCAATGTACCAAGATTGAAAAATAACAAAAAAGGAATTATGAAAAATTTATTCACTGAACATTTATTGAATAAGAAGCACAAGAGTGGGGCTGGGTATACACAGATACATAAAACAGATGGAATCTCTAGCCTTCAAGCGTTAACCAATGTATGCCCTCAACCACAGCACTGACAACAGCCCCAGTTGCTCCTTTTCAAGAAAACTAGGGGTACCTGGAAATGCTCAAGAATAACAACTAATATAATAAAGAGAATCTTTTTATACAAATTACCAAAAACTTCTACTCAAATGGCTTAAACAATGTGGGTTTATTATTACACATAAGAAAAAAATCAAGGTTGCTTAATGTGCTAATTCAGTAACTGTCACTGAAGACCTAGATTCTTCCCATCTCCCTGCTGTCACCTCAATTCTCATAGTAGCAACATGGCTGCCACACTTCCAGGTGTCACATCTGCAACAGGACAGCAGAAGCATTGTGGGACAATGGCAGCAATTCTCAGGTGTCTCTTTTCTTCTGAGACACCCTCTTACATTTCATTGGCCAGAACTGTATCACCTGTGCCTTCCTAAACCAATCACTGGCAAGGGGAATTACATTTCCATACCTGGCTTAGACTACTTTAGTTCAATTAAAAATATTGAGCACAGGGGCGCCTGGGTGGCTCAGTCGTTAAGTGTCTGCCTTCGGTTGGGGTCATGATCCCAGGCTCCTGGGATTGTGCCGGGCATCGGCTCCCTGCTCAGCAAGAAGCCTGCTTCTCCCTCTCCCACTTCCCCTGCCACTGTTCCCTCTCTCTCTCTGTCAAATAAATAAATAAAATCTTTAAAAAATATATTGAGCCAAATGTTCTCTTACTTTTAACTTGAAACACAAATACAAATGAACTAAAGGCCAAGTATTAGATAAAGCTCAGGAATATGCATACAGCAATATAGAGGCGAAATTTAAATCTCTGTGTTAATAAACTGATCAACTAATTTGTATTTAGTGTTCCCATCAGACTACACTAGCTATCTGCTACTGGGAAACAAGATCAATGTTGGGAGGTGTCTATTCCCCAATAAAGCCTTACTGATAATTTCTTGCTCTCAGCAAAATAACTACAAATCTAAAATTTCAAATGGGAAACGTAACAGAAATTAGCCATCACTCAATATTTAAACTCTTACTCATTTCATCAATGAAACACCATTACCAAAAGAACACTTTCTTCTTTCAAGAAATACAAGTACATCCCTGACTGTTTTATATTTTGCCAATAGCCAAATTTTATGTTTTATGTGGATGATTAGAAGGAATTCTTCTTGGATTAAATAATACTGCTGACAATAGGGAAATAATCCCTTGAATTTGTAGAGTACTTTATGCTTTCAAAGTGCTTTCTCATATGTTAATCTGAATTATATCTCATTCTTCCTCTAGGAAGGGGTAAACAGCTGCAAAATTAATTCCTCATTTTTTAAATGTGAGAACTGGGACATGTCAAAAGTTAAAAGATCTGCCCAAAGACTTCACAGCTAAGTAGTTAAATAATCAGGATTAAAATCAAATTACTTCATTCCTAATTCAATGCTTTTGGAGCTATTTAACAAACTTTCATGTAACTCAAAATTATTTGATACTGTAAAAACCTAGTTTAAAAAAACTGTTTAAAAGAAAGTTGGAGTCTCTCTTGTGAATAAATAAAAATATAACATCTTTTAGATCTTATATTTTTCAACCTAGACCTAGATGTTAGGTCCCTGAGATCTCAGGGCTTTCATCCCTGAGACGTATTAGGTTCAAAATGTTCCTTTTTTTCAAACGGTCCTATCAAAAAATAACAGTAATTATTATTATAACTGTTATAATAATAAATTATAATAACAGTAATTATTATAATAATAATAATAAATACAATTTTTAAAACGGTCCTATTACCTCTCCTATTAGAAATTGCTATATATTTCATATAAACTCGGAATCCAGCAGGCCTTGGCCTAGAACTTGTGATTTTAAATTCTATTTATGTCCTGATTCTGAAAGAGCCAAAGTCAAATCTAAAAAAAGAACAGGATTACAAAAAAGAACGAGAGAAAGAAAAAGAAAAAAAGAAAAAAACCCTAGGATTATATAGAATGAGACCCTCAATGACAAATTTGAGAAAAATATCACTAGACAGGACCTTGTGCAGGAAAAACAACTCTTCCTACTTTCCTGGATTCCAGGAAGATTAAAAAAATGAAGAAACGTTTTACATCTATCACCCCCTTACCTCAAATCTTTGAAAAGTGGTGGATAGGTGATAGGAAATGACGTTTTCCTAACTACAGCTAGCCCCCTCAAGGTCCCGGAAACCTTGCTTCCAAAATTCCATAGAGACTTATGCTATCCTGAACCCCCTCCCAACTTGAAAGTATATAATCAGTCACCTGTCCCCCTTCCCTGTGCAGCTCTTCCTGCCCACGGGTCCTGTTCCTGTGCTTTAATGAAACTTTTGCATGGAAGATGTTTCAGGAATTCTTTCTTGACCATTTGCTCTGAACCCCAACATTCCCACATCACTATCACCTCAGTATGAGACACCCCACACCATACTCATAGATTACATCAAAGTCCTCCAGGGGCCCCCTGCTTCTGGCCCTTGCCCCCCCCCCTCTGTTCTCTATTTACAGCAGCCAGAGTGATCCTTTAAAATAAAAAGTCAGTTCATATCACATATTTGCTGAAAACCCTACAATGGATTTTTACTTAGTTCACTCAAGAGAGACAGCAAAATCTCTCCAAAGGCCTGTAAGGTCCCCTGATCTGCCTACTTCATTCTTTCTCATCTCCCCATTACTCCTCAGCACCTTGCTGCAGGGAATGCACCTGTCTATTATCATGAAGCATTCTGTCCCAGAGCCCCTTCATATCTTTGCTCAAATCTCACTCTTAATGTGGTGGGGGTGGGAGCAGTTGTGCCAGCAAACCAACAAGGCTCCGGTTACACACAGGCGTCCCCTGAATTTTTTTTTAAGGTAGTTTACCCCCCATGGGAATTTTCTATCTTGACAGTTATGTGTCATGTATTTTCTAGAGGACAGACTTCTACAGTTTCTACACTTCTACAGTTTCTAACAAAGGGTTAGCTTTAAATGGAAATCAGTTACATTAACATATGTGTATATACATTAGATATGTAAGAATAGTAAGAGTTAAGAGATAGATGTGCCTAGTTTCCCCAAGGGTTTTCATGAAAAACTTCCAACTGTTTCAACTCTTCAAAGCAGTGGGAAAGAAATATGCCGAAAATAAAATTCTTTGACCACAAATTCAGTCTTCCTTTTATCTCGGAACATGATTTTCCAGAGGAGGGAGACAGACAGTAAATCTATATTTAAGTAAATTATGTAGTTGGTTAGAAGAAACTGAGTGTTATGAGAAAAAAATAGAGCAGGTGAGAGGAATCTGGAGTCTGGGGGAGAGGGAAGACATGATATACTTGGATGGGGGTAGAACCCATTGTAGGGTTGCTAGATTTAGAAAAAAAACAACAACACAGGATTTCCAGTTAAATGTAAATTTCAGATAAACAATGAATAATTAAAAAAATATACGGTTGAGGGGTGCCTGGGTGGCTCAGTGGGTTAAGGCCTCTGCCTTCAGCTCGGGTCATGATCTCAGGGTCCTGGGATCGAGCCCCGAATCGCATCACATCAGGCTCTCTGCTCAGCGGGGGGCCTGCTTGTGATCTCTGCTTGTCAAAATAAATGGGTAGAATCTTTAAAAAAAAAATACGGTTGTTCCATGCATTATTTGGGACATACTTATGCTGAGATACTATTCATTGCTTATCTGAAATTCTGAAATTCAAATGTAACCGGAGCCTTGTTGGTTAAACAAAATTAAGGGGCACCTGGGTGGCTCAGTGGGTTAAGCCTCTGCCTTCAGCTCAGGTCATGATCTCAGGATTCTGGGATCCAGCCCCACATTGGGCTCTCTGCTCAGCAGGGAGCCTGCTTCCTCCCCTCTCTCTGTCTGCCTCTCTGCCAGCCTGTGATCTCTCTCTCTCTCTGTGTCAAATAAATAAATAAAATCTTTAAAAAAAAAAAAAATTCAGGGGCGCCTGTGTGGCTCAGTGGGTTAAGCCTCTGCCTTCTGTTCATGATCTCAGGGTCCTGGGATCAAGCCCCACATCAGGCTCTCCGATCAGCCAGGAGCCTGCTTCCTTCTCTCTGTCTGCCTGCCTCTCTGGATACTTGTGATATCTCTCTGTCAAATAAATAAATAAAATCTTTAAAAAAAATTCAAACACTGTGGTGTTTCCCAATTAGATCCTTTCTTTGAAAGCAGCCAAATATATATATGTACATATATATATATTTTTTAAAATTTTATTTATTTATTTGCAGAGAGAGAGAGAGAGAGAGAGTGAGCATAAGCAGGTGGAGTAGCAGGCAGAGGCAGAGGGAGAAGCAGGCTCCCCGCTGAGTAAGGAGCCTGACACAGGGCTCGATCCCAGGACCCCAGGATCATGACCTGAGCCGAAGGCAGTTGCTTAACCAGCTGAGCCACCCAGGCACCCCACATATATATATTTTTTAACAAACTTTTTTCTGCAGCAGCAAAAAGGCCATCTGCTGGATTCTATAGTTCAGTAAGCTCTCTAGAATAAGTAACCACCCACCTTGTTCTTTGTTGATTCATTCGTTTATTATTCATTCAACACACTGTCCTTGTGCAGCCACCTTGTGCAGAGCACTATGTCAGGCACTGGGGAGGGGAGGGGAGGGTGGAAGAGATATCCTTGAGAGGGAAGAAGAGCTCACGTCCGAAGAGCCTGGTAAATCAGTTTAAAGAGCCCGTGGGAGGAGCAGGGGGATGGCCCCATCAGACCTGCAGGTTAGAAAAAATTACTCTAGCTTCTGGCTACAGTATGGAGAAGAGATTACTATGCTTAGGTACATTACACTTGATTAAGAAGTTATTGTTATAAACAGGGTCATAACCTTCACCTCTGGGCCTCAAAGCAAAAATTTCAGAAAAGGACCCCTTTGAAGAAACCACAGTAGATCTGTTTAAAATATCTTATCATGGTCTGTTTAAATGCACTTTTTAAAGTTACTATATGTATAGCAAACATCTGCAATTTCATTCAATCCTGTGAATTTCTACTAATGAAAGGAGAAAAAGGAAAAGCCGGCATGAACTAACAATTATGAGTACTTCCTCAAACCACACAAAGGATAAAGGCTTTCTCATGCATTATTTCACTTAATCTTCACAATAAGATGAGAGGTTATTGTGTTATCATCCCTCTTCACAGATCAGGGATTTGAGACTCAGAAAGGTGAGTCCTGCCCTCTATATAAGGCAGGGTTGGTTAACCTGAGAGAGGGTTACTCTCGCAAGCCTATGTTCTTGCCTCTACAAAAAGCTGCAAATATATTAACACTATGGCCAAGTTAGACAGCAGCTGGGTAGAGGAAAGGCTGAGGTAACCTTGGATAAAAATAGAATAATGAGCGAAAATGGTCAGCTAGAGCAAAGACAAAAAATTAACTGGAAAAATAAAACTGAGAAATTTCCCTTTTGATAAGAGCAAGAAAGGGCAATTTTGCTTCCCAAATGGAGAGATATAAAGCTATGAAAATATCAACTTTGCAATCTTTGGAATACCACAAGTACAACCACAAACATACTTTCTACTGAGCTACAGAATTCAAGAGGTGGCCTTCTTGCTGAGGTGCTCAAGTTAAAGATGAAATGCTATGGAAAAGAAATCCACTTATTAACTTATTTAATACAACCCCTCTCATCTAGCCTGGTATTTGCTTTTGGCCAAGAAAGGTTGATCAGCTTGCAGACCCCTGAAAGCCAGCTACTTTTCATAGATTTGGTTGCATGGCAAAGTAACATTCCTTGGTACTCTTGTCACCAAAAGAAACTTCCATCCAGGTTTGTGTCAAACATTCTAGAATAGCAACTGTTTTTGGAGAGAGATCCAGTCACTCTGTAGCATGACTTCATGCCCTTTCAAAGACACAGTGTAATCCGGGGCCAGTTAGGCAGCCAATGGTCACTCACATACTAAGATTTGAGGAACACAGGCAATGACTCCTTCCTGAAATCTCTACTCGATAGAGATCTGGGATTAATATGCATGGTTGTGTCAGTACCCACTTAACTCATTAATTGGCCAATCACCTACCAAAAACTACAGGGAATGGAACATAAATTTGGTGCACTTTTGTCAGGGAAGGTGCAAGGGGAGAATGCTGGCCCAGGGTAATATATCTCAAAGAGAAGGTTAGCTAGCCAGGAGGCAGGTGAATCTGTTGAGGAAAAGAAGACAGGGTCTGTGTATTCAACATACCATGGAATGTTCTGTCCACAGTCACTACTCGGTGTTTCTTTTCTTTCCTTTTTTTTTTTTTTTTATATTTTATTTATTCGACACAGAAAGAGAGATCACAAGTAGGCAGAAGAGGCCGGCTGGGGGACGGGGGGCAGGGGGAAGCAGGATCCCTGCTAAGCAGAGAGCCCGATGCAGGGCTCAATCCCAGGACCCTGAGATCATGACCTGAGCCGAAGGCAGAGGCTTAACCCACTGAGCCACCCAGGTGCCCCTTGGTGTTTCTTGAATAATTGTTGAAGTGTTATGAGAAGTAGGGATGAGGGGAGAGCCCTCACACTAATACCTATTTAACAAGTTTTCTACTGCCTATATTTGGACAGAATACTGCTTAGTCAAACAAAGTGAGGGTGCAATGAAAGTTTTGTATATATGTGTGTGTGTGTGTGTGTGTGTGTATTCCATGGGGCATGGTGTGAGCTATGTTGAGTTTTTGGTTTGTTAAAAAGAAACATTAGGTCCAAAATAAAATGGAGTCACTCATGCTGAGCTCCACATCAGCTCCACAAGACTTAGTAATATCTAACCTAATTACAACATCAGTCCCTCCCAGGAACATAACCTTAACAGGTCGGTCTGGAATTTCCTGGTCAGCACTAGTGAAGTATCTGCCTGATAGGCCCTTTTCATCCCCTAAAACAAAATGACCTTTCCTGAGACAATCCATTCTTTCCCCCTCTTCTGCCTATAAAAGCTTCCCATTTTGTACAGCTCCTCAGAGCCCCTTTCTCCTTGCCAGATCAGATGCTGCCTGATTCATGAATCATTGAATAAAGCCAATTAGATCTTCAAATTTATTCATTTGAATTTTTTTATACTCTTCTAAATATGGGTAGATGTTTTTGTGTCCTTCTATTATAACAAACAAAGAAGCAAAGAAAATAAGGTGGTAGAGGAGGAGGGGGAGAGAGGCAAGACAAAATTGTAGTAATTCTCTAAGCCCCTGTCTGGCCTCTTTGGGCTTGGGGACAGAACCACTAAGGCAGGCAAGTCAAGGGCAAATCAGTACACTTTTGTCCCCGAGGTGGACTTTACTGAAGAATATATTTTTTTCCTGAGAAACTCAGAGTCTAACTGGGATTAGCCACCTGGAAAGGGAAGTGGGAAGTCTTTGAAAATTCTGATTCAATAAACCAACAGCCAGTACCCTGGATGAGAACAGGAGGGAAGAGAAACGTTCCCACTGCCAGAGCATTTTGCAGATAATTAAAGCCAAGACTGACTCGCAGCAGGATGATTTGAACACACCTGACACGGGTCTTGACTAGAGCTCTCTCAATGTCTCTTCCAGTGCAGTTATGCTATTAGCTTTCAGAATATCCTATGTGGGGAAAAACACTTTTCCTTGAGCTATTCCATTTTTCAATTACTAAAGAGCTTTGAGTTTAAAAGTTCACCAAAAAACCCATCATGTTCCCATTTCGGACATACCCCTTGTCTAATGGGTAGTAGTAACGAGATCAGACGCTACCGTCCGCATTAGTTAAGCATCAGGCTGCCCTATTTCACATTTGGAACAGGCTATACAATAAATCTATTTGATCTTTTCTTTATTGTCTATTTCAGGAATGCATGCAGGATTTTCTTCTTTGCTATAGGAACAGATTTCTCCTTGGCTGTGTAGGAAGTGATTCACCTCTAGGAGGCTAATTTCTTAGAGTTGAGTGCAGGATCTTAATAAATAAACCAAAAAGTGAAGTGCTATTTTGAACAGCCCTCACATCAGCAGGAAGAATCAGTGAATGAGGAACCTTGGAAGACTGTTCACTACATACCCATTTACTCCAAAATAGTATTTGGATCAGCATTGGATATTTTTTAATAAATTATAAGTGATTCTTCTTTCTGTATTAATTAAGAACGTACACTACTCCTCAAGTGTTTTAACTCCCCCAGTGCCAAGTTTAAGTCCTCTGGATTATTCCTGATGCATGAAGAGCTCTGAAAACATAACAATGGTAAGCAATAACCCAGGGTGATTAAGAAATCAAGATGTGTGCAGATGCTGATAAAAAAAAAATGCAGAAAGATGGCAAATGGAAATGAGAAAGATTGTAATGTCAGAACACATTAAAAGTTTAAGTCTTCAAATATGCTAGATTTATATCACATCTCACTTCAGAACAAAGTGTGGGAGGCAGAAGGTTATGAAGCATATGAAAGATGCAAAGCTTCTAGGATAGAGTAAATACTCAAAACAAGTTAGCATGAAACAAACAAAAAATAGTGACAAATGATGGAGATGGAAAGAGAATAATTTTTCCGTGGTCATTTTAAGTAGAAGTGCAGCACAGAAAGGCATTTTTTTGTCCAAGCCAGTAACATCTGATGAGTATCTCAGGCATGTGTATTAGTCAGGACTCTCTAAAGAAACAGAGCCAGTAGGATAAACAGACAGACAGGTAGGGACTTAGCAGGAGTGACTGGCTCACATGATTATGGAGACTGAGGTCCAATGATCTGACCTCTGCAAGCTAGAGGCTTAGAAAAGTCAGTGGTGTAGTTCTTCTCCTAACACAAAAGACTGAGCACCCGAAGTACTGATGTCCAAGGGCAGGAGAAGATGGATTTCCCAGCTCAACAGGAAACAAACTGGCTCTTCCCCTACCTTTTAACTCTTCAATAGAATGGGTGATGCCACCGAACAATAGTAAAGATGATCTTTACTGTCTACCAATTTAAATGTTCATCTCTTTTAGAAACAGCCTCACAGATACACCTAGAAACGTTTTACCAGCTCTCTGGGTATGCCTTGACCCAGTCAAGTTGACACAGAACTAACCATCACAGTATTACTATTGACTTACACAGCCTATTTCAGTTTAATTAGTCAAGCAATAAAATCATTCTTCCTATGCCAACATAATACTCTCTCTGTAATGCAACCCTGTTTTTTTTGTTTTGTTTTATTTTGTTTTTATGCATAGGCTTTTCTCCGTTGGGAGAACTTAAAGCCAATTGCTTCCTCTAAAGGCATTCTGAGAAGATGGCCACTGGAATTTTCAGTCCAGATCCCATAAATTGGAGGCTTCCCCACTAGGGGAGGGGAAAATCAACATGCAGTGCTACTTAAGTGTCTCATCTTAGAAGAGAGAACCAGGACCCAAAATCTGTCCCTCAGGGCTCTCTAGTAATGATTTCAACAGTCTCATAGCTAGTCTCATGGCTTGAAAAGTAATCTCAGTAAATTTTACTTTTATGGAAGAATAGAAGAAGAGCCTCAGAAAAGCTAAATGTTTCAGATTTTGCCTAACTTCATACCAACATGCAAGTATTCTTCATTAGTAGGTTTTTCATAGCAGTGATAAACACTGCAAGACTTTCTTGACAATACCCAACTGAAAGTTTAAACAGTGTTTCCTCTGACCTCTTTCAAGGTAAGCTCCTGCCTGCAAGTTCAGTGATTTATTTTTTTTCCCTTCCCTCTCTCCCTTCCTTCCCTTCCTTTCCTCCCTTTTCTCTCTCCTTCTCCTCTCCCTCCCTCCCTCCTGCCTTCCTCCCTCTTTTACTTTTTTATAGAAAGAAAGGGGTGGAGGTATAGTAAAAGAGGGCGTGCTCCACACCCAGCATGGCACTGGATGTAGGGCTTTACCTCACAAAACTGAGATCACGACCTGAGCCAAAATCAAGAAGTCAGACGCTTAACGGACTGAGCCACCCAGGCGCCCCAGTGATTTCTTTACACTAAATAGGAACATCACTCCTTAGATAGCCAATGTCCATTTTCACCTAGGCAACTGAAGTTTTAAGCTTGGGTTCTAAAGTGAAAAACAAGTAACAAGCTAGTTTTATGGAAGAGTCTCTCTGGGAAGGAACAAACCATATCAGAACAATTCCCTTTGTAGACCTCCTATTAAACTATGTTGTGTCACAGACAAAATACTCATCATAACCAGGAATAGAAGGATATTGTTTCAAACCTATTATGTACAAATCACCTAATTTTTCAAGGTTAATGAGTGTAATTTACCCATCTTTGGTTACTAAAGGGGTTATATATGATGAACAAAACTTAAGAGTTCAACCATTTTATTTTTGTTATTGATTCCCCTACAGTTGTTTGGCTTTTATGTCCATGTAATTGATTTGTATAATTCTGTCCAAAGCAGATGGGCAACTGCTCGTGACCACTTGCAAACCATTTAGATTAATTTTGTACTGATGTTTATTCAAGGCCAAATGGAGAGAACATAAAAGGTGTGATGTTCAACTTAGCATAACAATATCATGAAAAATCTATTTGGTCTCAGCAGTAAAATAGATTCTACCAATCAGTTTCATAAGTGCAAGTGAATTACTTCTGTCTGTGTGCCTGGACTAGCTACCCAAATTAATTATGTCACAGCATTCTAGTTCTACAATGGACTGCAAACTTTGCAAGAGCATAATAAAAGGTCATCTCCAGTGCTACGTGATATTAAATTTCACACTGAAGACTTATACTTCTCACACTTTCAAACCAGAGGATAAAAAATTATAATCATCTCTTAAAAATAAGTAAAGAGATATACACTTGATAATCCAGAGAGCCATAGTCTACTAGAATACTTCACAGATAGTAGTGATTCTAATTTTTTTCAATGAGTAGATTTTTACCTACTTTAGTAATGTTGAACCTCACACTTTTAAAGTCTTGCTTTGAGTTACAATTAGTACCACTGAAATACCACAATGTCTATTTAGAACATTTCACTGTTTTTTTTCCTAGAAATGGACTATATATATATATATGTATATATATATATATATATATATATTGCCCCCCTCCCCGTGTTTAGACCTGGTATTAGGATAAATCTATGTAAGTTTAAGAGTCAGTATTTACTACGTAAATAGCAGGACACTTTTTTCTTTATGCCACTCCATGCTAATTAAAGGGGTTTCCCTATCCAGAGCAGTTAAAAATGCTTTGGAAGAACTGGGTGTTTTAATTTTTTCTCCTCTAGTGGTAATAATCAACTCAGTCTACGAGACAGATCAGAGATGTCAAGACACTTAAGATGTGTGCACAAAAAGGCCAAGCTTGGAAATGTGAAATGTGTATCCCTAAGTGATGAAGAGAAAAAGCAAATGATTTCTAATCTTTTGCTAAAGATCTCTGTGGCTGAGATCTGTCAGAGATTTGCCAATATCATTTTATTTCTCTGGGCATGAGGGAAGACTACATTTTTCAGACTCCATGCAGTTAGACAGGGATCAAGCAATTGAGTTCTGGATAAGGGAATGTGGGTGGGTAGAAGTCATATAAGGCATGGACATGATGTGAGCCATTTTCTGTTCTGGCATAACCCTCTAACCAGATTTTCTCTGAGGTCAGTCCAAATATACATGGGGAAATGTAGGTCTACTTTAAAAACCAGACAGAATTTTAGGTTGACATTCTCAAAACCAGAAAGCTTTGGAATCCTTGAAGAATTAAAGTTGTTTGGGTCAGCCTAATAAAAGCTATGAGCATCACAATAAACTTCCATTTTTTAAAGACCATGTCTCTTAAAAACTGAAAGTTCTACTTATCATGCATTACAGAGTGTCAAGGATTAAGATATAATAATGTAAAGAGGTTTTTAAAAACTCTACCAGATGTAATGCAATCTTTTTTTGATGACTGTGCAGACAAGTCGGAATTCTAAATGCTGTTCACCATTCTGCACATCAGTGTTCTTTAAATAGTACGTTCTTTAAATAGTACAACTGATGCAGAAGGTAAGGGTGACTTGGCTGAATCCAGAGCAGCCCATGACATTTATGTTGTATTTTTAAACAAAACCCTGAAAAGCAAGATTTTGTTGTTGTTGTTGTTGCTTCTTTCTTTCTGTGACAGTACCCAGACAAAAACACTTTGGTTATTTTAACTTTCCTACTAGTTACCGCAGATGAATGGAAATTTATTAAATATATATTAATTCAATTTATTCATATCCTAAGATCTATATTTATGTCCTTCTTGTGAACACCTGTAACTAGCCTCTTTCTCTAAGTGAAGGAGGATTATTTAGCTTTATGGCAATATAAACAATGCCATGTTCTGTGCATATTAATATTTAAAACCTCACTTTGAAAGGCTACAGGTTTTACAGGGAAAGATAAGATGTTCAACAACTTCCTCTAAGGTGTACTTTAAGTCTAGCATTTAAGTATAAAAATTATTTTCTTTTATTCACTTGAGTATTTATAAATGCAAAATCTTTGGAATGTTTTTCTTCTCGTATTTAATACAGCTTCATCTTTTGCTTATGCTTAGAAAAATAGATCGCAGCATTCATCAATTTTCTGTGAAGTTCCAATAACTTTACCTTATAAAATGCTAAAACCACAGCGTAATGCTAACTCCACAATGAAATTATGTATTTGTAATCCTTTTCCCTTACATGAATAATTATTAGTTAAAGAATAGTTTCTTCCTAAGAAGGTTTTTGAATGGTATGGTCCATAATGCCAGCCGATCACCTCAGAGGGTGAATGAGCTTGTCACTAAGGCATATAATCCTCCCGGCAATGAAGAGGAAAATGTGTTAGGACATAATTAAATACTTACTTCTGGGGAAAATATAGGAAAAGAAACTTTATCTTTTGTCAAACACACTTTTGTTAACCCAGACTTTGCCAGATTTGCAGCATGTCAAAACTGGTCCTTTCCTTAGCCATTTAAGTACCAAGAATGCACACTCATTGTTCACAACTAGTTTCCGCTTGCTTGTGACAAAACAGCTAGTTGGAGAGTCAGCCTCGGTCAGTGTCTATTTAGGGCAAAATGTCAAAAAAGAATGTCCTGCATTTGGGGCTCAACAATAATGAACATGGCTAAAACTGAAAATTAACAAAAGAAAGTGAACAGCTTTTTAAATTCTGAAGAACATTAGATTCTGGTGTCCTTTTTGTTCTGATTGTTGTGGCTTAACATTCTGAAAAGACCACCTGTTGGGCAGCCATTTTGTGATTGTATTAAATGCAGCAATTGCATAAAAGAACACTTTCCAAAATAACCTGGCATTATTATTCACTTATTTTATAGTAAATCTGCATTCAAAACCTGCATTAAAATATGAGGCTTTTCTCCTAAGTGAAATTTAAAGCTATAAGTTTAATATAAATGCATACGCAACTGCAAATGCATGATTTTATGGTCAAATGCATTATACTTAAAAATGAGTTCAAGTAAACCTTTGATATGGCAATTAGAGAGTATGCTGAATGAAGTGAAACAGTCAAAAGTGGTGCACAGTAGACAGGGAATCCCGGAGGAAATGACACAAAACTGATAGCATATAATTATGAGACTGACACAGAGAGACATAATGTAGATGGAGAAAATTACTGTTGCCTATTAAGAGAATATGATATCCTCAGCAATCCTGAAAGCATATTTTCCTGGAACAATACCTCCGAATTCATGAATAAAAGAAAAGCCATGTCCCAAACTCAAGCTTTGCAATTCATTTATGTTAAAAATGCCTCCCGCAACGTGGTGGAAATAAAAATATTATTGTTTAAGTCCAACTGATGAAAATGAAAGTTGATGCTGTAACTGACAACTAAGAAAATACAGGAAGAGAATACTAAAATGAAAAATGAAACTGTTTCTAAGACAAAAAGATAATTTGCCATAACTTTCTACTAACTTTTTCAAAATACATATGTTGATGTTAAAAATGACACTTGGAACAAAAAAAATCATATGAGATGCATGAAAAAGATTCTGAACGCATGACTCTATTTTTCGCTTTGTGAATACTTTAAAATTGTGTGGTGGAGATCAGTTTTGAATTCCATGATTTTTAGGGGTACGTGAGCCTGCAGAGTCGTGACTGCCATTTTCTGAATTTGGAAAACATAACTTTTAAAATGTTTTTTAAAATACCACATAAAATCTCTAGGATTTCGTAAATATTTCACATTTCAATTCAATTCTGATTATCGTCTTTTCCTCAAGATCAATTATTTCATTTCTGTTAAGTTTGCTCTACTTAATGACCTAAAGGAAGCTGGGTGGAATTAATGACTGTATTGTTACAAAAATAATATTCCTTTGTCACTGAGATACACCCAGAAAGTTTTTCCCCAAGTTTTTAAAGTTTCCATTCACTGAAGGCTTTACCTCTATAAATGTTTTTAAAAAATAAAGATTCACTTCTTATGCTGTATTAAAAGCAAGTCTTGCCTTGGAAGAGAAAAAAATAAAAGTGCTCGCCTTAAGCCTTACTTCTAAGTGGAAAAGACCAACAAAAAAGAAATTTCCAAGTTAAGTGTGTACAAAATTTCATTGTTGATTGATACAAAATATTTGCCCATCCATCAATGCTTCAATAAGCTCCTCAACTTGCAGAGATTCTTGTTAGTCTAAGTATAATTTTTTTTAAAAAGTCCTCTCTGGGTAGACTTAAAGGAAAACATTTTTTTGATAAACAATCACACTGGGGTTTTACATCTTCTCTGACTTTATTATTTTAAAATGTTTTCTGACTTTATATTATTTTAAAAAGTATAACTTTTATATCCACAAGTAAACATACTCCCTAGTTTTTAAGAACACTATTTTTTCCCTTATGTTTCAGAGCATTGTACAGAAAAATAAACATCAAAATACGAACTTGTGGAAGAATACAATAAAAAAACAAATATTCAAATAGGGAAGGTACTATAAATGAGGTAACTCTCCTTCATAAATTTGGGATTTTAATGGTGAGAAATTATAAATGCACCCAAATATCATGGCCATGTATGTGTCTGGAAGAAAAGCTTGTGATATGAAAATTACCTGGCGGATTTAAAATTTTAGTTCATCTCTCATAAGTTTAGCTTCCTAAAGATCTATTTTCCTGACATAAGTGACATTCAATGGATACTCATCACCTTCCCATAAGAAAAACCATATAAAAAAATGACAGAGGACATCATGTTAATTTCAAATCATATCATAATCCAGTATTATTAGAATTCAGTATTATTGTAAGTCAGTGACTTAGCAAGGTTATACAATATTTTGTGGAGCTGTTCTATGCCCAGACTACAATATGCTCCATTCTTCTAGGAAAACAGTATTTTACAAACACCCTCAAAACAAAATATGAAACTATGTAATATATAATAAATTAATAGAATTCCCTGTTTGCTAAAAAGACTGAGTCCATGAATCTAGTTAATTAGAATCATGGGCAGAAACTTGGGTGTATGTAGAAAAACAGGTTAGGCTGGGGGGCGGGGGAGAAGTATAACTTTACTAGAGTCACACTATGCCTGGAACTGCAAGAGTTAATAAGAGGTAAGGAGGAGGTGAAGAGAAAGGAGAGATGAGGGAAATAAGAAAAACTGAGCAGGTGAAAGAAAAGATTCAATGGAAGGTATTGTTGGTCACAGCTAGGTATCAGAAACAAAACTAGAAAAATGGGAACTGCTTCAACACTGGAAAGGAGATAAAAAAAATAAATGTATACCACATAGTAATAGAAAAAGAAAATAAGAAATAATAAAAAGGCTTTCAGGTGTTCCACAGAGCATATCTGTGAAAAAAATAAAGCAAGCAAGCAAGAAAAGAAACAGTGAAATTGAAAATTTCTCCAAAGGTATCTCATCTAGAAGGCTTCATTGTGTCTTCCCTTTCACATCAAGAATTTAATTTTGCATTCCCTTTGTCTGTCTAAAGGCACATTTCTAGTTTATTCCATGGATTTCTTCTTTTAAAAAAATTCTCCTTATTGGCTAAAAGAAAGGAATAAAAATCAGATCCTTGCTTAGTTTCTTTTGACCCAAGTTTTGGAAAGATGGGAATGTCTTAGTCATCAACTTCCATATTTGCTCATTTTCTCTGCTGCACACAGAACTACCACCATTTTCATTGTCTTTAAGACCCTCTCCTTATGATGCTAATACTAAAAGACTCTTATGAATTTACCATTAATCAAGAAAGCTCTTTCTGTATGTTTATGTAATAGAATACAATAAGTTGAACTGCTCTTTTCAACCCCAACCTCCAATCTGAGGATATATATATTTCTGGCCATTTGGGGTGGATCAAGGCTGCAGCAGGAAGACCCAACAATCAGGAGGGGTGACTTACTCAGGCCACCCTAAACCTTTTCTTGAATAAAGTCCAGATTTGACTCTGTAACAATCTAAATCCTTCCCTTTTTTGCTGGTTTTGGCCCAGCGCGAGGAGGCTTATGGAATTCTGTCCATACTTACAGCTGGGGGCTAATTCTATCCTGAGCTAATCTGCAATCAGGAA
>ML105192.1:0-19070 GCA_003697995.1 Taxidea taxus jeffersonii
GGGTCCTGGCATCGAGCCCTGCATTGGGCTCTCTGCTCAGCAGGGAACCTGCTTCCTCCTCTCTCTCTCTCTCTCTGCCTGCCTCTCTGCCTACTTGTGATCTTTGTCTGTCAAATAAATAAATAAAATCTTAAAAAAAATAGTTGAACATTTTTTGAGTGTTAAGTCTTTTCCACAGTTGCCTTACTAGCTTTGCTTCTGTTTTATTATTTTAGTGGTAGTTTAAAATATGCCTCTCTAACTTAATACAACTTTATTTCAAACAGCATCATGCTACCTGAATAGTGTAGAACTGTGTTACAGATGTGTACTTCTGCCCTCTTCCTGTCATCTTATTGTCATTCATTTTATGTGTACATATATTATAGACGCTAAAATACATTGTTTCTATATTTGCTTTAGATACCCATTATCTTTTAAACAAAATAAAAAACTTTTTTTGGTTTAACCCACATATTTATCATTTCTGATGCTCTCCTTTGTATATATCAAAGTTAACTTCTGGTATCATTTTTATACCCTCCGCTACTTTTCTTGTAGTATACATAGGCTGCTAAAGAATTCTCAGCTTTTGTTTGTCTGAAAAAGTTACTTCATCGCCCTTTGAAAGATTTTTTTTTTTGAAAGATGTTTTCAATGGGTATAAATTCAGGGTTAATGTTTTTTCCCTTTCAGAATGTCATTCTGATTTTACTGGTTTCAGATGAAACCAGGTGCGATCTTTTTATTTATAGCTTTCTGTGTATAATGTGCCTTTTTTCCCTGGCTGCTTTTCATATTTTCTTTTTTATCACTGGTTTTCAGAAATTTGTGATATGCTTTAGTTTGGTTTACTTTGTATTTGTTCTGTTTGCGGTTCCTGAGCTTTGAGTTTATATTTGGAAAGATTTTAGCCATTATTTCTTTTGAGTATTTTTCTGTTTATACACCCATCCCATGCTCCAGTATTGACTCCAATTAAATTTTGTTAGATCTTAACTATTTTTACTTTACTGCTTGATATTTATCTACAGACATCGAGACTCTTCTTTTTTCTTTTTCTGCTTTGGTCTCCACCCCTATCCCCCCACTCACCCTGCCTTTCTGTGCTTAGTTTTGGATAATTTTTTTGCTATGCCTTCAGGTCTATCCACTTTTTATTCTGTAGTATCTCAGCTGTTAGTCTCTTCCAATGAAATTTTCATTTCAGATATTATATTGATCATTTATAGAAATTTTATTTAAAAATATTTTCCATTTCTTTTCTCATTAGGTTTATGTGAGTGTTTTAAGCTTTGAGCATACTGAACATATTTCTAATAGCGAGTTTAATCTACCTATCTGCTAATCCATTATCTGTGTCATTTCTAAGTCTGTTTCTGTTGACTGATTTTTTTTTTTTTACCTTTCTTGTGTATAAAACCATATTTTCTTATTTCTTTGCATGACTAGTAATTTTTGGTTAGATGCTTGCCATTATAGTGTTTACCTTTTTGGTTGGGTCGATTTTATTGTATAGCTTATTGGTGTGTCAGGCTGTGTTGTGGCAGGCGAGTAAGTCACTTGTGGATTAGACTGATTCTGTCAAGTTTTGTTTTTAAGTTTTGTTGGTGTGGATTTAGAGTAGCCTTTTCTATAGGGCTGGATTTTTTTGGGGGGGCTGCTGAGGGATTGGTAAAAAACACATAACAAGAAATTTACCATATTAACAAGTTGTTGCATGTACAGTATTGTTAACTATAAGAAATCTTTAGAACTTTTTTATTCTGTGTGACTGAAATTTTATATCCATTGCACAGAAACTCCTCATTATCACTCCCTTATCTAAGTCCTGGCAACAACCATTCCTTTTTCTTCTTTTATGAATTTGACAAGATATCTCATATAAATGGAATTACATAGTATTTGTCTGTTTGTGATTGGTTTATTTCACCTAGCTTAATGTCCTCAAGATTCATCCATGTGGTGGCTTGTGGCAGGATTTCCTTCTTTTTAAAGGCTGAATAATATTCTGTTGTATGTATATGTCACATTTTCTTTATCCATTCAATTGTTGGTGACTCTTGGGTTGCTCCCACCTTTTGGCTATTGTGAATGATGCTGCTTTGAACATGGTAGTGCAGATATCTGTTTGAGATCCTTTTTTCATTTCTTTTGGATAAATACCCAGAGGTGGGATTGTTGGCTTATATGGTAATTCTATTTTTAATATTTTGAGAAACCTCCATACTATTTTCCATAGTGTACCATTTTACATTTCCATCAATAGTGTACAAGTGTTCTAATTTCTCTACAGTGTTACCAACTTTATTTTCTGCTTTTTAAAATTAGGGTCTGTGGTATTGTTTTAATGACACAAAAACCCACAGAACTTAATAGGAACTAGATAGGCAATCATGTTCTGCTGTTGTTCTGGGTCAACTAGAATTGGGGACCCAAATACTGTGTTTTTCTTCTTTTATATTCTTAATGAGGCAGCACTGTGAGCAAGATGGGAGAAGAGTGATAGCTGTACATATGGATGGGACATATAGTTATGCAGAACTGCATGTATGGGAATGCTGGAGTGCTGCTTGTCAGGAGGGATGGTTCTCTCTTAGCAATTAGCTGGTCATTTAACCCTAGAACTAGAGGCAGAGAGCAGCTTTCTCAGCTTTCCAGGACCTATTCTTTTCAAACTGGGAACTAGATTTTCTTGTTTTTTTGTTAAAGATTTTTTATTTATTTGACAGACAGATCACAGGTAGTCAGAGAAGCAGGAGAGAGAGAAGGGAAGCAGGCTCCCTGCTGAGCAGAGAGCCCGATGCGGGGCTTGATCCCAGGACCCTGGGATCACGACTTGAGCCGAAGTCAGAGGCTTTAACCCACTGAGCCACCCAGGCGCCCCTAGATTTTCTTGTTTTAACTGGACACTTGAGAACTATTTTTGAAATGGCTCATTTTCTCATACAAGCTTTAAGATCACACACAAAAATAATTGGTTTACCTTTTAGAAATTTGCTTTTTTACTGTTAGGATGCTAGGCTCTTTTGATATTTGAAAGCTAGCAGTTGGCTGTATCTGTTTCAGATTAGAAATGCTTCCTTCCCCAAGGCTTGGGTGTTTCTGTGAAGCTACCTCCCACCCTACCCCCCCCCCTTTTTTTAAGGTTTATTTATTTATTAGAGAAAGAGAGGGGATGTGAGCTGGGGAGGGGCAGAGGGAGAGAATCTCAACTGACTCCCTGTGAGTGTGGAGCCTGATGTGGGGCTTGATCCCACGATTCTGCAGTCATGACCTGAGCCAAAATCAAGAGACTGATGCTTAACCAACTGAGCCACCCAGGCACCCCTGAAGTTACCCATTGCATCACTGTTTTATTCTACCCTCCTCCACCCTGTCCACAGAACTAGAGCTCATAGTTGGATTTTGGGAGGAAAAATAGACTTCACAGGTGATTTAAATAAAGCCACTGAGGAATACACAGTCCAGAGCTCTTCAACAGCTCTAACTTTGATTGGAATATCATAGTTGCTCACTAGAGAATGCATTATGCTGGTCTGCAGTTCACCAGTACATATTTGGTAGTAAACTAGTAGACTGAAAGTAAGCCAAGAGCTTGATCTACTTTGGGCCTGGTTCTTTATATGTGAAATAAAACACACAAGATTATGCAGAAGAGAAAGCAGTAGTCTCATTATGCATACTCTGGTACATGGGATCCTGTTAGTGAAATAAGATTTATTTATATTATAATTTATATATATATGTACATATGTATATATTTGTATATAATAAATGTGTTTTATACACAAATTGTATATGTTTTAAATAATAGGTTAAGAGCATGAGCTCTGGTACTTGCCTTTGCCACCTATTTCCTTTGTGATCTTGGTTGAATTGGGTGAACCCTGAGCTGCATTTTACTTATTGTAAAATAGGACTGATATTAGTACCAGCCTCAGCTTGTTGTAAGGATCAAAAGAATTAATACATAAAACATGCTTAAAACAGAGCACATAGTAAGTGCACAGTGTTATATTAAACCACATGAAATTGCCAGTATTTGTTCTTTTTTTGATAGCAAAAAAGCATGCTAATTTAAAAAAGATAATTGTTGTTCAATCAGAATCACATGTTATGGATGCAATTTACTGGCCCAAATGCATTGAATTCATATGACTGGGGGTAGGGCCTGGGAAACTAAATTAAAACCAACAGTAATCTCTCCTGGGTGATTCAGATAAGTAGCCGGGTTTGGGAATTCTTGATTTACAGCATTGCTTAGGAGATTTTTTTATACTGTGAAGGGAATAAAACTGATAGTCAAGAGAATGAATCTGGGGAGAAATTTTGCCTCAGAATGAATCATACCTCATATTTCAGTTTATCTGATTTAGGTGATATTTTGGACTTTAGGCTTAGAGTCAGTGCTGGAATGAATTAAAGACTTTTGGGACTGGTGGTATGGTATGAATGCATTTTACACAGGAGAAGGGCATGGATTTTCAGGGGCAAGGAGCAGAATGCTGTGGACTGAACTATGTCCCTCCCAGAATTCATAAGTCCTAATCCCTAGTGTATTTGGGAGTTATTTAGATTTAGTAGTGGCTATGATGGTGGGGCTCTGATGAAGGGATTAGTGCCCTTAAAAGAAGAGACATATATAGCTTGTTCTCCTCCCCCCTGCCAAGAGAGGACACTGTGAGTAGGCAGCCATCTACAAGGCAAGAAGAGAGTCTTACCACAAACCGATCATAGTGGCATCTTGATATCGAACTTCTAGCCTCCAGAACTGTGAGAAAATAAATTTATTTTCTTTAAGCCAGCAGTCTATGGTATTTTGTTGTGGCAGCCAGAGCAGATTACATCGAATTCCTCCCTCCAGTACTTTGTATCATTGATGTCATTCATTCCATTTATACATAAGCACACATAAGAATGAAAATATGTGTATATGTTTATATATATATGTGAATATAATAAATATATGAAGAAACTGCAGACACTGTTATCTGTTAGATCAATTAAGAATAAGAAAAATAGGGGCGACTGGGTGGCTCAGTGGGTTAAGGCCTCTGCCTTTGGCTCAGGTCATGATTCCAGGGTCCTGGGATCGAGCCCCACATCGGGCTCTCTGCTCAGTGGGGAGCCTGCTTCCCTTCCTCTCTCTCTGCCTATTTGTGATCTCTGTCTGTCAAATAAATAAATAAAATCTTTAAGAAAAATAAAAGTTTTTATTCTACCTATATTTATTCCTTCTCCAGTGCTTTTCCTTTGTTTATATAGATCTAGGTTTCTGACTTGTTTTCCTTCTCTCTGAAGAACTTTTTAAAGCATTTCTTGTGATGCAGGTCTACTGGGAGCATAGTCCTCCATTTTCACTTGTTCAAGCAGGTCTGTTTCTCTTTTACTTTTAAAGGATTATTTCACAGGACATAAAATTCTAGGTTGGTGGTGGGTCTTTTCTTTCAATACTCCATTATCTTCTTGCTTGCATGGTTTCTGAGAAGTTGGATTTAATTCTTTTCTTTGGTTATCTATAGCTAAGGTGTCCCCCCCCCCACCCTAAAGCTTCTTTTCAAGATTATCTTCTTTATCTTTGATTTTTTGCAGTTCAAATATGATATACCAGGTTGTAGGGTTTTGTGAGGGTTTTTTTTGGCATTTTTCTTGCTTGGTGTTCTTTTGGCTTCCTGGATCTCTGGTTTGCTTTCTGACTGTTTGGGGGGAATTCTCGGTCATTATTGCTTCAAATATTTATTTTTTCCTCCATCTTTCTTCTCCTTTTGGTATTGCTATTAAATGTATATCACACCTTGTATAATGTCCTGCTACAAAATGTTCTTAAATATTGTTCTGGTTTTTTCCCAGTCTTTTTCTTTTCACTTTTGTAGTTTCTTTTGAGATATTCTCAAGTGCAGTGATTTTTCCCTAAGCTGCGTCCAGTCTGCTGATACCATCAAAGGTATTCGTCATTCTGTTGCAGTGTTTTTCATCTCTAGCATTTCTTTTTGATTCTTTCTTATAATTCCCATCTCTGCTTACATTACCCATCTGTTCTTCCATGTTGTCAACGTTGTCCAGTTGTTTTAAATTCCTGGTTTTTTAATTCCAGCTTTTGTGCCATATTTGGCTATGATTCTGATGAGTGCAATTTCTTCAAGCTATGTCTTGCTTTTTAGTATGCCTTGTAGTTTTTTTCCTAATAACCAGTTATGATGTACTAGGGAAATGGAGCTGTAATAAATAGACCTTTATTTATTTATTTTTTAAAAGATTTTATTTATTTATTTTTCAGAGAGAGTGAGCACAGGCAGACAGAGTGGCAGGCAGAGGCAGAGAGAGAAGCAGGCTCCCTGCCGAGCAAGGAGCCCGATGCGGGACTCAATCCCAGGACGCTGGGATCATGACCTGAGCCGAAGGCAGCTGCTTAACCAACTGAGCCACCCAGGCGTCCCATAAATAGACCTTTATAAAGTAATGTGGCCATGAGATGTCAGAAGTGCCGTGTTCTGTAGTTCTATTATTATATCTATCATTTAGTGAGCCTGTGCCGTGGACTGTGAACTTCACAACAAACTTCAAGTTTGTTCTTCCCCTTGGTGGGACAGGATGAGTAGAGGTAGCTGGAGTTGTTTATTTCCCTTCCTGAGGTTAGCTGGGCTCTGATAATACCCCCAGAAACTTGGGTCTGGTAAAGTTTCTCTTGAGGGCAGGCCTTGTTAAGAAGAACAGAGTGCTCTGATGTATTGCAGAATGGTGACTTTCCCCTTCCCCCTGCAGAAGGACCATGGGATTTTTCAGGTTGTCACTTTGAGTACCAGGTAGAACTCTTGGAGCTGAAATGCATGTATGTGTGGGCCTACCCCTATATCTTGGATCCTCTGGAGTTTTTTTTTTTTTTTTAAAGATTTATTTATTTACTTGACAGACAGAAATCACAAGCAGGCAGAGAGGCAGGCAGAGAGAGAGGGAAGTGGGCTCCCTGCCAAGCAGAAAGCCAGATGCGGGGCTCGATCCCATGACCCTGAGATCATGACCTGAGCCGAAGGCAGAGGCTTAACCCAATGAGCCACCCAGGCACCCTACCTCTGGAGTTTTTTAACTCTCAGACTCCAGTCCACCCTGCTAAGCTTCCAGTGATTTGCCAATTACAATTCAGGTTTTCCTGCCCCAGCACTGGTTCTAGTAGAGGCTTTTTCTCTGGTTCTTGTGGAGTTTTCTGCTCTGGTAAGTTCTGATTCTCTGTGTCCAGCCTTTCTGACTCTATAATTTTGGAGCAACAGCTTGTCCGGTAACCTCACTTCTCTGATGGAGCTAGGAAGAGCTGATTTTTCAGCCTTTTTACTTGTTATTAGATGGAGAGGGGGTAATGACTTTCTAACTCCTTACCTGTAAACGTGTAAACCGGAATTTCCCCTTTATTCATCTTTGCTTCCCCACAAAACTTAACCCATTGCCCATTTTATCTTCTCTTTTTACGTGTTCTTTCATTTTTCCTCCTGGATGCTCTTGCTGAGGCTGCCAGGACTTGTTCATTTCCTGGTTATCTATACCCCAAATCATACCTTCTCCTCCTCTAACTAAACTGAATCCTTTTTAGTGAAGCCCCTTCACTAAGCAAAATTTGGACTGATAGCAAATTAGCTACCATTAAGGGAGCATTCTATTTAGTCACATTTTCCCCCTCTTTGGGAGATCATTTTATACTGCCTTGGGTGTGAAGAATTTAGTTAATGACAATTTCCTGCTTAAATCCTTAGGATTTATTACAATGAATGGCACTGAAATTACCTCACTACTTTGTTAGCTACTTGAGGTCAAGAACCTTCCCTTACATATTTTTCTTTTCTGAGTGGATTTGTGGCAGTGCATCCCACAAATATGTGGGAACCTTCCCTTATATATTTTTCTTTTCTGAGTGCTTGCCACAAAGTACTGTGGATTTGTGGGAGTGCACCCCACAAATATGTGGGATGTTCAACATCATTTGTAGAGTTAGGATGTAGAAATCCCTAATTGATAACCTAGGTATATATTATTTCTTAATGTGTGTGTATCTTACTTCAAAATTTATATTTTAGAATGTTAGGCATAGGGATATCTGATATGTATATACAGTATCCATCCCAGGTCTTACATGTATGTTTCCTACATTTTATGGAGTTGTGATGTCCTAGGGACTCACAATTATTATTATTTGATATCTTTCCCTGTCCTAAAAATGCTGTTTTATCACTTTTGCAAGTATGCATAGGTAGAGTAGAGGTGTTAGAATTTTGAGATTTTAATAATATGCCTTAGATGATGGAAATATTCTAGGGCTTAAGTCAGATTTTGTTAGAAGTCAGATTCCTATGTTATTAATATAGCTTAACTAATTTATTATGTTGCATTTGTTTTTTTGCAGACTGTTCTCTTTGTATAAGAAAATTCCTGTCCTATAAAACACAATGTCCAACTTGTTGTGTGGTGAGTTTTTCTTTCCTGTTTTTTTTCTTGTAAACTTAATTGATTGGTGCAAATTTCTGTATCATGTGTACACAAAAGCTCAAAGGAAGAGATATAATTATTGAATTAAGCTACATAAAAGACATTTTCAGAAAAAACCTCTAAAACACATAAATAGAGACCTGGGCTTTGTTCAATTTTTCATAAAGATTTCAAAACCTAAATGTATTTTAGGAATTAGAAACTAGTTCTAAGATCAGGATGTAACACTTTTAAATCTTATGATCTATGTTTAATGGCTTCTCATGTTTTATAATTTTTCATCCTGGGTAGAAAATCTGATGGTAGGATTATTCATTTGCATAGGGTTGGTATTTAAGTATTTGTGTGAAAGCCAAAGATTCATGGCCATTGGATCGAGCCCAGCCTAACTGGTCCCTTCTTTTTCTTCTTCTTCTTTTAAAAAATTTTATTTATTTATTTATTTTAGTAAAAGAAAGATGGAGGGAGTGAGCAGGGGAAGGAGCAGAGGGAGAAGGAGAGAAACTCAAGCAAACTCCACAGTGAGCAAGGAGCCTGACCCAGGGCTCGGTTTCATAATCTTGAGATCATGACCTGAGCTGAAATCAAGAGTCAGGTGCTTAACTGTCTGAGACACCCAGGTGCCTCATAACAGTCCCTTACTTCTTTCCCAAATTAGACCTTCATGGGAAGCAGTAGGAAATTTGATGTTAGAGTTTCTGAAGCATTTCAAGTAGACAAAAAGTTAGGTAAACAGGGCAAGTAAACATAAATAGGAATAAAGAAAAAAGAAGAGGCAGTGAAGTCTAATAGAAAGGATACTGGGACTAATTGAAGGGTTTGGGTTCTAGTTTGGTGCCTCTGGTAGGTACATGGTGTTAAGATGTCATTGAACTTCTCTGAACTATTTCCCTCCATTAGAAATGATGCAGTTTGGCTCCCAAGTTTTAATCTCTTCACAAGTTGGTGTCTTGCCATAGCCAAGATGGTATCATCAAGGAGATGAGCTGAATACCGTTCATGCCAAATAACTATGGAATCTGTCATTTTTCTGTTGCATTCCTCAACACCAACCTTGTTTTTACCTTTCTTGTAGCACCTAATGCCTCTCCCTGTGTGGTCACTTAAAAGAGCATCTCTGTTTTGCTTTTTCAGGAGAAATTTTTTGGGATGGTATTTTGAATAATGAATTTTGCTCATGTTATGTTTTATCTTAGTTGGTACAGAGTGTATACGATTTTATTAGAGGCTGTGGAGAACTTTTATCAGACTTACAGTCAGCAGATGCTGATTCACTGTTTTAAAATTCCATATTAATATGAGATAAATGAACTTTATTTTGAGGCTTTCCTGGAAGACTTAGTGGGATGGGGAGTCTCAGGAGGTTGGGTCACACATTTTCAAAACAAGATTATGACAAGTTATTTTATTATTTCTGACCTTTTTCCATCTGTTGTTTTTCCTTTCTAGGCAGTCACAGAGCCGGACCTAAAAAATAACCGCATATTAGATGAACTGGTAAAAAGCTTGAATTTTGCACGGTATGATTTAATTTTGTGACTAATCCCTAATTGCTCTGGCCTTTTATATGAGTCCCCTCTTTACTCTGTGAACCTTTGGGGATTAGAGAATGCAGGGTTGGATATTCTGGGTAAAAGAAAGGAAGAGATAGCAGTCATTTATCCCTTATGGACAATCTAATGGTAATAATATTTTCTTCCTTTACTTAACAGAAAGTCTCATCATGAAAAACAAAAGTTAAAATGCAGATTTGAGCACTTACTATTGGGTCCTACAAAGATCCTCCAGCTTCATCTTTTATTTTTCCTGTCCTACCCCTAGAATCATCCATTTTTTCAAGGAGTTCCTTTTATTGGAGAATGGTATTTAGGATCAGGATCTGGAGCTAGGTATGATCATTGTTACTGAGATGTCGTTGCTAACTCTCAGTGGACAGAGCTGGGTAACATGTGCATGTATACATATGTGTGTACTAACCCACGTGTACACGCTTATCTATAATTGTATCTATGGCTGTTATTTATTAACCCATTAATTCTTAATCCAGTTTACTCAGCATGTATAAGATGGTATGCCATGTGAAATAGGTTAATTGCTGGTACTTTATACAGCTCAGAAAAGAAGCATGATGGTAAAAGTGAGTTTGGTCTCCCAAAGGGATATAAAAAGGCATATTTTACCAAACAGTATCTTCAATTATTTTTAGTTTTAATCATGCAAGTCAATCAGGAACTTTTATTATGAAGGTACTGTATTTAGATAATAGGTGCCCATCTCCGTAAGTATATGACTTCTTAGCTGTTGAGACAGTTTTGGAGGTACATTACAATTGTTCTGAAATGTAAAGAGGTTTCTTCCAATAGAATCACACATTTATTTCATTGGGTTGTGTCCTGAAAATGATCAGATTTAGTCCTCTGAACTTGCCTATTATGACATTCTAGAAATTGGCCTGGTTAGTCATTTCCCTAAACAGAATCTTAAAAGGGTGTTATTTCCTAGATTAAGAAACTCTGAGAGTCTCCGATTCTTACAATTACAGTTTTTGCTTTTCTTATTTTAAAGTCTTTCACCAGTTAGATTTTTTAAAAAAATATTTTATTTATTTATTTGACAGAGAGAGGTCACAAGTGGGCAGAAAGGCAGGCAGAGAGAGAGGAAGGGAACAGGCTCCCTGCTGAGCAGAGAGCCCGATGCGGGGCTTGATCCCAGGACCCTGAGACCATGACCTGAGCTGAAGGCAGAGGCTTTAACCCACTGAGCCACCCAGGCGCCCCACTAGTTAGATTTTGAAGTCTATGAGAAAAGATGGAGCCATGTCTTTAGAAAGAAATTTAAAAAATTTTTAAATTTAAATTCAGGGGCGCCTGGGTGGCTCAGTGGGTTAAAGCTGCTGCCTTCGGCTCAGGTCATGATCCCAGGGTCGTGGGATCGAGCCCTGCGTCGGGCTCTCTGCTCTGTGGACAGCCTGCTTCCTCCTCTCTCTCTCTGCCTCTCTGCCTACTTGTGATCTCTGTCTGTCGGATAAATAAATAAAATCTTTAAAAAAAATTATAAAATTTAAATTCAATTTAATTAACATATGTTGTATAGTTAGTTTCAGAGGTAGAATTCAGTGATTCATCAGTTGCATATAACATTCGGTGCTTATTACATCAAGTGTCCTCCTTCATGGCCATCACCCCATCTGCCTACCCACCCGCCCCCCTCCAGCAACCCTCAGTTTGTTCCCTGTAGTTAAGAGTCTCTTATGGTTGGCCTCTCTCTTTGTTTTCCTCTTATTTTATTTTTCTTTCCCTTCCCCCATATTCATCTCTTTTGTTTCCTAAATTCCACATATGAATGAAATCATATGGTATTTATCTTTCTCTGACTGGCTTATTTCGCTTACATAATACCCTCTAGTTCTAGCCACATTGTTGCAAATGGCAAGATTTCATTCTTCTTGATGGCTGAGTAATATTCCATTGTGTGTGTGTGTGTGTGTGTGTGTGTGTGTGTGTATGTATGTATTTCACATATTCTTTATCCATTCATCTGTCGATGGACATCTGGGCTCTTTCCATAGTTTGGCTATGGTGGACATTGCTGCTATAAACATCAGGGTGCCTGTGCCCCTTCAAATCAGTACGTTTGTATACTTCGGATAAATACCTAATTTACTGCAATTGCTGGGTCATAGGGTAGTCCTATTTTTAACTTTTTGAGGAAACCTCATACTGTCTTCCCCTGTAGCTGCACCAGTTTGCATCCCCACCAACAGTATAAGAGGGCTCCCCTTTCTCTGCATCCTCGCCAACATCTTTTGTTTCCCGAGCTCTTAATTTTAGCCATTCTGACCAGCGTGAAGTGGTGTCTCATTGTGATTTTCATTTGCGTTTCCCTGATGTCTAGTGATGTTGAGCATTTTTTCATGTGTTTGTTAGCAATTTTTGTGTCTAGAAAGGATTTTATTAGTTCTTTGATTTTTCCTGTGACAGTAAAATTGAATCTCAAGTCTTATTTTTTTCTTAGCTGGTACTGAAAGTATAATGACTTCCATGCTAGGAGGAAGGGACTGTCACAAAGCAAGCACACGTTTGTTGAAGAGAAGTGATCTTTGGGTTCATAGACCTTTTGGTAACTTAAAGGGAGGCCTTGGAATGATAGAATTCGCCCCTTTCCTGCCTCCTCCCAAAAGGAATGGGCTGTATAATTGTTCATTAAAGTGGGTGTGGCAGGGTGAGAAGCATTCTTTGTGGATTTGGGATGGATTTTATCATTTCTTTCTCCCTCTGTTTGCCTTGGAATTGCCTTATGGTGGACATTTGTCATCTCTAAAGTGCTATTGTACCTAATTTGCAAAAATAGTAGGGATGAAATTTAGGCTAGTCAATTTCCGTACTTGTTTGACATCTGGTTTAGGATTGATGAAAGAAGTAGTTTAATTTTATGACTAAAATATAAGACTTTTGTGTTGTTTGTCAATTTTGTTTCTTATCTGTTATTGCCATTTTAAGACATGATGATTTTAAAAACTTTAATATTCTCAACTGAAATAAAAGAGTATCAGAAATAATTCCAGAGATTTTTCAGATAAAAGACTGACATTCAGGGATGCCTGGATGGCTTAGTCTGTTAAGCGTCTGCCTTCAGCTCAGGTCCTGATCTTGGGGTCCTGAGATTGAGTCCCACCTTGGACTCCCTGCTCGGCGGGGAGCCTACTTCTCCCTCTGCCTGCCTCTTCCCAAGCTTGTGCACACACACTCTCTCTCTTTCTCTGATAAATAAATAAATAAATGAATGAATAAATAAAATCTTTAAAATAAAATAAAATAATGTTCTTCAGAAACGGTGGTGTTGAACAAAATTATTTAGAATATTTTTGTCTAAGTGGAATATCATTCTTGATCTAAGTAAGAAAATACTCTTTCTATGTTTTTGTGTAGCAGCCAGTCTACATCAATGTCATTTTTACAGATTAAGAGTGTACAGCATCATTTACTGCTTTAATTTATCCCCATCAAGGTACGAATTTTTCTCCAGGTACTTATTCCAAGTTTAGAATTTAAACTATTTATTTATTTATTTATTTATTTATTTATTTATTTATGATTTTACTTATTTATTTGTCAGAAAGAGTGAGAGAGAGAACATAAGCAGCGAGGAGAGGCAGGCTTCCCACTGAGCAAGGAGCCGGATGGGGAACTTGATCCCAGGACCCTGGAATCATGACCTGAGCCAAAGGCAGATGCTTAACCAACTGAACCACCCAGGTGTCCCAGAATTTAAACATTTTAGATGATAATTATAATAGATAATTCCCTTAGGTTCTTATAAAAGAATGTAGAATATACCTTTTCTTATGGTATAGTTTAGAGCATACTGGCTTTGGATTCAAGCACAACTGGGTTCTAGTCCTGGCTCTTCTAGTTGTGATGTGACTGTGATCAAAATATTAAACCTCTCTGGCCTCTATTCACCACCCGAAAAGTGGGAAAAATAATATTGATACTTTCAGGGATTGTTTTAAGGATTAGAAATGAAAAGTTATACTAAAAGATACCCAGCATAATACCTGTAACAAAGGAACCTAAAAAAAGATTGCTGTCATTATTATCATATGTATTTTACCTGCATTTATATTGTCTTTGCTTATGTTATAGATTGATGTCCTAAGGTGTTAATAAGAATTTGTGCTTTGGTGGGCCTCTGCCTGTTTAACCAAACGGTCTTAGACTGCTGTTTGCATGTCTTGGATCAGAACAGCATTTGCAGGGACTTTTACTAACTAATGAAATCCATGGACTTAATTGCATGGATTTCATGACTGCCCATGTCTACCCAAAAACCCATTTTGATTTTTGATTCTTGGTTGCATTCTGAAGAACTATTGTATAGTTATTGTATAGTTAACAAATGGGCAAGATTTTCCTATACTTCATGGAGTCACAGTTACTCTGAAGGTCTGTAATTCACTCCCAAAATCTGAGCATCTATGATGAATGCTATTAGGCATTATTATACCAACTTTCTTTGAATTAAATTTATAGGAGTGATGGGAATGAAAGGAAAGGTTACCAATTCAGTTTAAGTATCCATTTTGGAATTAATGTTTTCACATAGCTCATATTTAAGGTGTATGAATTGCAGTAGTCTCATGGTTTTAAATACCATATGTCCATTCATGGCTCCCAAATTTATATCTTCAGCTAGATCTCACCCCAGAACTCTACACTCATATATCCACACTCATATATCTACACATCTCTGCTTGGACCTCTTCAAAGCAATTCTTGATTTCTCTATGCTGCCTGCCATCCCCTACTCCAAATGTATTGTTCCCATAGTCTTCTCATCTTGTTAAATGGCAACTCTGTCCTTTCATTTGCCCAGACCAAAAACCTTGAAGTCATCCCTGATTCTTTCCTTTCACACTTAATTTGTCATTCCATCAATAAGTCCTGTTGGCTTTATCATTAACAGACTTCCTGAAACTGAAGCTTTTCATCACCCTGCCCATATTACCCTACCCAAGCCTGTCAGCTTGGACTTCTGTGGTCACTTTCTGGTGGTCTTCTTATTTCTGCTTTTGCCTTCTGATAGTTCTTCTAGGCCAGCAACCAAAGTGATCCTTTAAAAAGAGGTGCTTTAAGAAGTCAGGTGATACTTAATATTGTCCAGAGGTGGTATCCCATCTCATCTGGAGCAAAAGCCAGAGTCCTCTCCCCTCAGTGGCAGTCCACTGTCCCTTTCTGACTTCTCTCCCACTTTTCTGTCCCTCGTTTATTCTGCTCCAGGCACCTGTTTGCCTGTTTCTCAAACATGTCAATCATGCTCTAACCCTAGAGACTTTGTACTTACTGTTATTTCTTGATGAAACGGTGTTTCCCCAGATAGTCACATGGCTTAGTCCTTCAGTTTCTTCAGGCCCTGTTTTTCATAGGTCATGTTCTTGGTGAGGCCTTCTGTGACCATTCTGTAAGGAGTATCAAGCTCATCTCCTCCTCATGCATGGCTTCACTGGCTTCATTTTTTTGCTGTAGAACTTTCATATACGTCGTGAGCATCTCACATCTTTTCCCTTACTATAGCATAAGGTTTGTGAGGACAGATGATTTTGTTCATTGTTTTATTTCCACTGCTGAAAGTACCCTGAAAGTAGCAGGCACATGAAGAAGTTAATGAGTTTCAGTTTTGGTGAGGGGCATAATTATATCACTGCAATAGTGCAACTGTCTGACACCTATTTTTTTTTTAAGATTTTATTTATTTATTTGACAGAGGGAGAGCGCAAATGGACAGTAGCAGGCAGAGGGAGAGGGAAAAGCAGGCTTCCTGCTGAGGGAGTAGCTTGACATGGGGCCTGATCCCAGGACCCTGGGATCATGACCTGAGCTGTATGCAGACACTTAACCCACTGAGCCACCCAGGTGCCCCTGTCTCCCACTTTTTTTTCAGCATGTACAATCATACCTTGTTTTATTGTACTTTGCTTTATTGCACTTTGTAGATACTTAATTTTTTGACAAATTACAAGTTTTTGGCCACACTGCATTGAGCCAAGTCTATTATTATCATTTTCCAACAGCATTTGTTCACTTTGTGTCTGAGTCAAATTTTGGCAACTGTCAAAATATTTCAAACTTTTTCATTATTGTTATGGTGATCTGTGGTCAGTAGTATTTGATGTTACTATTGTGATTGTTTTGGGGGCTCTGCAAACTGCAGCCACATATGACCACAAACTTAATTGACAAATGTTGTATGTGTTCTGCTGTTTCAATCACTGACCATTTCTCTCCCTCTTCTTGGATCTCCATATTCCCTAAGATACAACAGTATTTAAATTAAGCCAGTTAATGACCCTCCAAGCCATTTAAATGTTCAAGTGACAGGAGAAGTCACAAGTCTCTTTAGATAAAAAACAAGAAGTGATTCAGTTTAGTAAAGAAGGTTTTGAAGGGGCAGGGGGGTGGGAGGTTGGGGGAGCCAGGTGGTGGGTTTTATGGAGGGCACGTTTTGCATGCAGCACTGCGTGTGGTGCATAAACAATGAATTCTGTTATACTGAAAAGAAATTAATTAAATAAATAAATAAAAGGCGGCATTCTGAGGGGCACCTGGGTGGCTCAATGGGTTAAGACTCTACCTTCGGCTCAGGTTATGGCCTTGGGGTCCTGGGATCTAGCCCTGCGTCAGGCTCTCTACTCAGCAGCAGGAGCCTTCTTCCCCCCCGCCTCCTCCTGCCTCTCTGCCTACTTGTGATCTCTCTCTCTCTCTCTCTCTCTCTCTCTCTCTGTCAAATAAATAAATAAATAAATCTTAAAAAAAA
The DNA here is from genome assembly GCA_003697995.1 of Taxidea taxus jeffersonii. Taxonomy (NCBI): domain Eukaryota; kingdom Metazoa; phylum Chordata; class Mammalia; order Carnivora; family Mustelidae; genus Taxidea; species Taxidea taxus. Next base: position 16,768 of record ML105192.1, read on the forward strand.
AAAAAGAAGGCATGCTGAAAACTGAGATAGGCTGAAAGCTAGGCTTCTTGTGCCAAACAGCCACGTTTTTGAAGGAAATTAAAAGTGTTACTCCAGTGAACACATGGATAATAAGAAAGCAAACAGACTCACTGCTGCTATGGAGAAAGTTTGACTGGTCTGGATTGATCATACCAGCCACAAATTCCCTTAAGCCAAACCCTAGTGGAGAGCAAGTCTCTAACTCTGTCATTCTGTGAAGGCTGAGAAAGGTGAGCAAGTTGCAGAAGAGTGTGAAGCTGGCGGAGGTGGTTCATGAGGTTTAAGGGAGGAAGCTGGCTCCATGACATAAAAGTACAAGGTGACCCAAGTGCTGATACAGAAGCTGCTGCAAGTGCTCCAGGAGATCTCACTGAGATCATGAATGAAGGCAGCTGCATTAAACAACAGATTTTCAAAGTAGACAAAACAACCTTCTTTTGAAAGAAGAGGCCATCTAGGACTTGCATAGCTAGAGAGAAGTCAGTGTCTGGCTTCAACACTTCAAAGGATTGGCTGACTCTCTTGTGAGAGGCTAATGTATCTGGTGACTTGAAGTTGAAGCCAGTGCTCATTTACCACACAGATAATCCCAGGGCCCTGAAGAATTATGCTAAATCTACTCTGCCTATGCTCTATAAATAGAACAACAGAGCCTGGATGACAGTACATCTGTTGACAACATGGTTATGCTCATTGACAATATACCTGGTCGCCCAAGAGCTCCAGTGGAGACGTGTGAGATTAATGTTGTTTTTGTGCCTGCTAACACAGCATCCATTCTGCAGCCCATGGATCAAGGAGTGATTCCAACGTTCAAGTCTTATTATTTAAGAAATATGTTTTATAAGGCTATAGCTGCTGTAGGTAGTGATTCCTCTGATGGATCTGTATAAAGTCATTTGAAAACCTTCTGCATCTGTTGATGAATTTGGATTATTTCCAGTTTGTGGCTAGTGTGACAAAAGCTGCCGGGAACATTTGTGTGCAGTCTTTGTGTTCATCTTTGTGTGCATCTATTTTCATTTCTTTTGGGTACATGTCTATGAATGGAATTGCTGGCTTAAATGCTAGGTGTATATTGAACATTATAAGAAATTGGCACACAGTTTTCCAGCTGGGTTGGACCACCTCCACCAGCAGTGTATGAGAATTTCAGTTGCTGTACATCCAGATTAGCATTTGGTAACATTAATTCTTTTAGTTGGAAACATTTCATTGGGTGTGAAGTGGTAACTCATTGTAGTTTTAATTTGTACTTTCTGATGACTAGTGTACCTTTTCATGTACTTACTGACTCTTCTTATATCTTTGGGCCTGTTATATTTTGACCCAATTTTTAGAAATGCTATTTTGTTTTTTTCTTACTGATTTGTAGTTTTTTATGTATTTTGGTCATATATATGTATTTTTTTCTTCCTGTGTTTGGCTTACCTTTTCATTTTCTAAAGGGTGTCTTGATGAACAGACATTTTTAAAAATTTGACGAAGTCTGTTTTCTCTCTGTCTCTTTTTTATGATTACTACGTTAAAAAAAAAATCTTGCCTAAAAAGTCTTTGCCTGTCTCAGGTCATAGATATTTTTCCTATTTTTTCCCCCTAGAATTGTTACAATTTTAACTTTTACACTTAGGCCTGTGAACCTCTTCAGGTTAATTTTTATGTATGATGGAGGTTAAGAGTCAGGATTCATTTTTTTTCCTTGACAGATACTTGGTTGCTTCAGCATCATTTATCACGACTCACTAAATTACAGTGGTTCCTTTGTTGTAAATCAAGTGACTACATGTGTTGGGCTAATTCTAGACATTCTGGACACATTCTCTGTGTCTCTTTCAGCTAAAATTACAGTGTCTTTAATATAGTAGCTGTGCCGTTAAGTTCTTAACATCTGTAGTATGAGTACTCTGCTTTGATTTCCTTTAAGACTACTTTCATTCTGGGGCCTTTGATTTCTTTTTTTTTTTTTTTTTAAGATTTTATTTATTTATTTGTTAGAGAGAGAGAGAGAGAGCAAGCACAGGCAGACAGAGAGGCAGGCAGAGGCAGAGGGAGAAGCAGGCTCCCTGCCGAGCAAGGAGCCAGATGTGGGACTCGATCCCAGGAGGCTGGGATCATGACCTGAGCCGAAGGCAGCCGCTTAACCAACTGAGCCACCCAGGCGTCCCGATTTCTTTTTTTTAACTTTTTAAAGCTTTTTTTTAAAAAGTTATTTATTTATTTATTTATTAGTTAGAGAGAGAGAGCTCGAGCACAGGCAGACTGAGAGGCAGGCAGAGGCAGAG
>ML105192.1:19170-33075 GCA_003697995.1 Taxidea taxus jeffersonii
TTTTTTTTAAGATTTTATTTATTTATTTGTTAGAGAGAGAGAGAGAGCAAGCACAGGCAGACAGAGAGGCAGGCAGAGGCAGAGGGAGAAGCAGGCTCCCTGCCGAGCAAGGAGCCAGATGTGGGACTCGATCCCAGGAGGCTGGGATCATGACCTGAGCCGAAGGCAGCCGCTTAACCAACTGAGCCACCCAGGCGTCCCGATTTCTTTTTTTTAACTTTTTAAAGCTTTTTTTTTTAAAGTTATTTATTTATTTATTTATTAGTTAGAGAGAGCTCGAGCACAGGCAGACTGAGAGGCAGGCAGAGGCAGAGGGAGGAGCAGGCTCCCTGCCGAGCAAGGAGCCCGATGTGGGACTTGATCCCAGGACGCTGGGATCATGACCTGAGCCGAAGGCAGCTGCTTAACCAACTGAGCCACCCAGGCGTCCCTCTTTTTTTTAACTTTTAATTTAATTTTATATCTTTTCAATGTTCCAGAATTCATTGTTTATGCACCACACCCAGTGCTCCATGCAATACATGCCCTCCATAATACCCACCACCAGGCTCACCCATCCCCTCACCTTCTCCCCTCCAAAACCCTCAGTTTGTTTCTCAGAGTCCACAGTTTCTCATGGTTTCTCTCCCCCTCCAATTTCCCCCCGCTCACTTCTCTCCATCTCCCAATGTCTTTTGTGTTATTCTTTATGCTCCACAAGTAAGTGAAACCATGTGATACTTGACTCTCTCTGCTTGACTTATTTCACTCAGCATAATCTCCTCCAGTCCTGTCCATGTTGATACAAAAGTTGGGTATTCATCCTTTCTGATGGAGGCATAATACTCCATTGTGTATATGGACCATAATCTTAGAATGAATGTATCATTTCCACCTCCACAAAAGTTGCCTTTATTGTGCTTGGCATTTTATTGAATCTATAAATAAATGTGAAGAAAATGGGTATGTTAACATTGTCGAGTTTTCTAATTCATGTACATAGGATATTTCTTTACTTAGGTCTTTTTAGAATTTCCCTTAGCAGGGGCACCTGGGTGTCTCAGTTGGTTAAGCATCTCTCTTAGGCTTAGGTCATGATCTCAAGGTCCTGGGATCCAGCCCTGAGTTGGGCTCCCTCCTCAGCAGGGAGCCTGCTTCTCCTTCTTCCTCTGCCTGCTGCTCTGCCTACTTATATTCTCTATCTCTCTGTCAAATAAATAAATAAAATCTTTTAAAAAATAGAATAAAATAAAATTTTCCTCAGCAAATTTGGTGGTTTTCAAGATATAAATTTTACACATTTTTGTTAAATTTATTCGTAGGTATTTAACGTTTTTGATGGTATTTCAAGTGATATTTATTTTAAAATTTCATTTTCTCTTTGCTAACATATAGGCGTTAATTTTTGTTAACTGATATTATGTTCAGGGTCTTGCAGAAATTCACTTATTCTAGTTGCATGTGGAGTCTTTAGATTTTTTTGAACATAATCATGTCACCTGCAAATAAAAAGTTTTCTTTTTCCCCATTGTTTGTGTGTGTGTGTATATATATGTGTGTGTATATGTATATGTGTGTGTGTGTGTGTATTTTGTTTGTTTGTTTGTTTTTTTCCACCTTACCACAAAAGCTAGAGCCTCCAGTACAATTTGAAGAGAAATAGTGGTGGTAGACATATCTTCTTGTTTTCAGCCTTAGGGGGAGATATCCAAAGTTTTACTAGTAACTATAATATTGGCATAGTTTTTTTGAAGTTATCTTTTATCAGATTATGAAAGTTTCCTTTTGGGGAGCCTGAGTGGCTCTCTCAGTTAAGCATCTGACTCTTGGGACGCCTGGGTGGCTCAGTTGGTTAAGCGGCTGCCTTCGGCTCAGGTCATGATCCCAGCGTCCTGGGATCGAGTCCCACATCGGGCTCCTTGCTCGGCAGGGAGCCTGCTTCTCCCTCTGCCTCTGCCTGCCTCTCTGTCTGCCTGTGCGCTCTCTCTCTCTCTCTAATAAAAAATAAAATAAAAATTAAAAAAAAAAAAGCATCTGACTCTTGATCTCTGCTCAGGTCTTGATCTCAGGCTTGTGAGTTCAAGCCCTGTGTTGGGCTCCATGCTGGGCACAGAGCCTACTTTAATTAAAAAAAAAAAAGTTTCCTTCTATTCCTGGTTTTCGAAAGTGTTTTTATTATGAATGGGTATTGAATTTTTATCAAATGCTTTTTCTGCATTTATTGTAATGATTGTATAGTTTTCTCCTTTATTTTGCTAATGTGGTAAATTAGATTGATTTTTCAAATAGCAAACCAACCTTGTGTTCCTGGAATAAATCCCACTTGGTTATAATGCATTATATTTTTTTATTTGTCTCTAGATTTTATTTGTTAATATTTCATTTATGATTTTTGTGTCTATATTAGACTGTAATGTTATTTTCCTACAACGTACTTGTCAGATTTTGTTATCAAGTTTATGCTAGCTTAATGTGAACTGGGAAATATTCTTTTTTTAATTTTCTGGATGATTTTGTGTAACACTGATATTATTTCTTCTATAATTATTTGGTAAAATTTACCAGCAAAACCAATTGGGCCTGGAGTTTTCTTTATAGGAAGGTTTTTAATTACAGCTCAGTTTCTTTAATAGATAATACCACCATTCAGATTTTCTCTTTCTTCCTTTTGGTAGTTTTTGATGAGTAGTCTTTTTCAAGAAATTTCTCCATTTCATTAAAAAAAATTTTTTTTTTAAAATTTATTTATTTGTCAGATAGAGAGTGCAGGAGTGAGCACAGGCAGAGAGAGTGGCAGGCAGAGGCAGAGGGAGAAGCAGGCTCACTGTTGAGCCAGGAGCCTGATGTGGGACTCCATCCCAGGATGCTGGGATCATGACCTGAGCCAAAGGCAGCTGCTCCACCAACTGAGCCACCCAGGCGTCCCTCATTTAAAATTTTGATTTTATTGATAATATCCTCTTATATTAATTTCTTTTGGATTTATAATGATGTCTCCTTATAATTCTTTGTTTCATAATTTGTATTTTCACTTGTTTTTTCTTGTTCAGTCTTGGTGTAGGGGTTTACTAGTTTTGTTAATTTTTTTCAAAGAACCAACTTTTGGCTTTGCTCAAATCCTCTTAAATGCTTATTTTCTATTTCATTAGTACCTGTTATTATTTACTTCCTTCTTTTGGTGTAATTTGCTCTTCATTACCTAATGTTTTAAGTTGGAAGCTTAGAGTGTTGATTTTCAATTTTTCTATTAAGCTATATCTTGTTTTAGCGAACATCCAAGTTGTCATTCAACTCAGAATATTTTCTAATTTGCATTGTTTTTGACCTAAAGGATTATTTGAAAGTGTGTGTGGTGCTTCACACACTTAATGTGTCTCTTAAAAGTTTGGAGATTGTCTAGTTATTTTTTTTGTTACTGGGTGTCACATGATGTCACAGTGGTCAGAGTAGATACACTGAATTATTTCATTCCTTGTAAATTTGTTGAGATTTACTTTATGGCCCAGAATGTGGTCTATGCTGGTAAATGGGTCATGTATATTTGAAAAGGATGTGTATTCTGCATTTTTCAGTTGTAATATATTTTGTTAATTACGTCAATTTGATTAGTTGGGTTGGTTCAGATATTCTGTATTCTTACTGATTTTTATCTGTTTTGTTAGTTAGAAAGGTATGTTTAGATTTATACATACTATTATTTAAACCAAACAGTATTATGAATGGGCTGTTTCTCCTTTTCTGTCAGTTTTTGCTTTATATATTTTGAAGCTCTGCTATTAAGTGAATATAATTTATGATTTTTATCGCTTTGAATTAAATTGACCATTTTGTCAAAATGAGATAGCCCCCTTTATGTCTCATAATACTTTTTGCCTTAATGTTGTCTGTTACTTACATTGCCATCAGCTTTCTCTTCATTAGTGTTTTTGTGGTACATCTGTTCCCATTCTTTTATTTTTGACCTTCCTGGGTCTTTATATTTAAGGTGTTTTGGGATGCCTGGGTGACTCAGACCGTTAAGCATCTGCCTTCATCTCAGGTCATGATCCCAGGGTCCTGGGATTGAGTGCTCATCAGGCTCCCTAGTGAACGGGGAGTCTGCTTCTCTCTCTCCTTCTGCCTGCCACTCCCTCTGCTTGTGCGCTCTCTCTCTCATAAGTAAATAAATAAAATGTTTTAAAAAATAAATAAAGTATAAAATAAAAATAAAGTGTTTTCTTTCAAACAATGTATAGTTATATCTTTTGTATCCAATTTTTTAATCCAGTCTGACCATCTTTGTATTTTGGAGTATGTATCCATTATGTTTAATGTGATTACAATTTGCCATGTTGCTTTTTGTTTTTCTCCATTTGTTCCTTTTTTAAAAAAGTTATTTCTTTATTCCTGCCCATTCTTTTCAATATTAAGAGTATTTTTATTAATTTCCTTTGTTTTTACATTATATCTCTTAGTGTCACTCTTTTAAGTCCTTACTGAAAAGATGACAAAATACATCCTAATGATAATGTACCATAAATCAGTACTTTTATTATGTCCTAAACAATTCAAGAACTTTATTTTTATATTATTCAATCTCCCTTACTTTGCTATGTTTTTGTATGTATTTTATTTCCATGTGTGTTATAAATCCTGTAAGACATTGTTAGTGTTGTTGAAAACAGTCAGTAGTTTTGTTTTTGACCACATATTTACCGTTTCTGGAGCTGTTGATTCTTGCCGACATTTTTGTGCTTCCCTCTAGAATTGTTTCCCTTAAGCTGAAGAACATATCTTGTAGTATTTCTTGTCTGCCAGTGAGGAATTCTCTTAGCTTTTCTTAGTTTGAGAGTGTATTTTGCTTTCACTTGAGAACACTATTTTTTTTTTCTTTTTAAAAATATTTTATTTATTCATGAGAGACAGAGAGAGAGAGAAGCAGAGGCAGAGGGAGAAGCAGGCTCTCTGGGGAACTTGATCCAGGATCCAGGACAACATGACCCAGGATCATGACCTGAGCGGAAGGGAGACACTTAACTGACTGAGCCACCCAGGCGCCCTAGAGCACTATTTTCAATGGAAAATAGAACTCCTGGTAGTTTTGCTTTTTAAATATGTCATGATGTAATTCTGTTATCTTCTTGCTTTCATTGTTTTTGTTCAGAAGTAAATAATGTTTTTATTGTTTCTTAGAGCAGTGGCTCTCAGCTGGGAGTGATTTTACCTTCCATTTGCCCCTCCCCCAGGGGACATTTGGTAATGTTTGGTTACATTTTGGTTGTCTCAACCTAGAGTGGGATGTATGCTACTGATGTTCCTACAATGCACAGAACAGCAAAAAAGTATCTGATTCAAAGTGTCAGTAATGCCAAGGTTGAGAAACCATGCTTAGAGGTACCATGTCTTTTGTTGTTGTTGTTATGTACAAGAATTTCTCTTTTATTTTTTAGCAGTTTGAGTAATACATGCCTAGGTTTTATTTTTTTGTTTATCCTTTCTGGGATGGATTTTAATTCCCCTTAACAGTATGCTATTTTTTTATTCTTTTTTTTTTCATCTTTTTTCTTTAATATTTATCATAGTAATTTTGAAGTCCTTTTTTTTTTGTATTTTTAAATTTTTTTTAAAGATTTTATTTATTTATTTATTTGACAGACAGAAATCACAAGTAGGCAGAGAGGCAGACAGATGGAGAGGAGGAAGCAGGCTCCCTGGACGTGGGGCATGATCCCAGGACTCTGGGATCATGACCTGAGCCGAAGGCAGAGGCTTTAACCCACTGAGCCACCCAGGTGCCCTCGAAGTCCTTCTAATGCCCCTTTTTGGATCACCTCTGGATCCACTTCCATTGACTATTTGATCTTTTAATTAGTGGCTAATTTCTTGCTTCTTTGCATGTCTAGTCATTTTTAAATGTGTTTTGATGAAATGTTGTAGAGGCTTTGAATTATCTTCCTTTGAAAGATGTTGGATTCTTTTCTCACAAGTGGCTAAGTTACTAGCTCTTCACTTTTTTTTTTTTAAAGTAGGCTCTAGGCCTGGTATGGAGCCCAATCAATGTGAGGCTTTAACACACTGTACTGTGAGATCAAGACCTGACCTGAAATCAAGAGTCAGACAGTTAACTGATTGAGCCATCCAGGCATCCCACCAGCTCTTCACTTTTATTCTGTTAGGGCCTTATTTAGTTTTTTGCTGTGTTTGGTCTATTAATGTTTTCTATTTTCAGAGTATGGTCCTTTATCCTGAGATATGGCCTTTGTGGGGTTTTAGCTGAATGTCTGGGATCTTTACCAATATCTTTCCAGTTTGGCTGGGCTCAGACTCCCAACAACTTTTCACTGACCTTGGGAATCTCAGCTTCTCAACATGTGCTTCTTAACGAGATTCTCTTGTTCTATCTTAGGCTTTTGCAGCCCTGGAGATGATCAGGACTGGATGAGAATTTGTGCAGATTTTGGGGGTTCTCTTTCTATGGGTACCCCCTGTCCCACACCCTGTCCCTTCAATCCTAGCCATCTTTGCTCAGAACTCTCATCTCTCTTCCCTCTGGTCTCTATTTGGACTTCATTTCAATACCTAACTCCAGAAGATGCTTCCAGGGGAAATTCTTGGGGGAATGTTGGGTCACCTCATGTTTCCCTTTTCTTTCAGTGACTACAGCCTTGCATTGATGATAGTCCATGCTATAAACATTTGTTTTGTATGTTTTGCTCAGATCTTAAAGTTGTGTATGGTTGGAGAAAAAGTCTCACACCAGGTATTCTTTATGGCCAGATGCTAAACTTTCTCCATTTTCCTTTACAAAAGATTAACCGCCTTTTAAGTCAGATTTGTTGCTTTGAAGAAATACTGGTTTGATTGTTATTATGGAGTAAGTTTGGTATTTCACAGAAGCAAGTGTTAATTGGGTGAACAGTTTATGTCAGTTTACTTATTGTATATAACTTGACATCTTCATTATCCATTGTGTTTTTTATGCTTCAAGGAATCGTCTGTTGCAGTTTGCCTTAGAGTCACCACCCATATCTCCTGCTTCCTCCTCTTCAAAGAACCTTACTGCCAAAGCACACACTCCTGTAGCCTTCAGACATTCTTTAAAGCAACGTAGCAGGTTATTGGAGAATTTCTTGATCAGAGAAACTGGTGGCTCTACATCAGAGTTGTTGACAAAAGAGAATGAGATTAAATTCATCCCTCAGAAAGAGGTGAGCACTTCTTCAAAGACCAAAGAGACACCTTCCATAGAAAAGGCAGCTCCGTGTTCCTTAGATGTTCATGTTCCTGAGACACCCTCTACATCAACTTTGAAACAGGTTACCAAAGGTAGGAAATTATTTTCGTATATGTATTTTCTTACTTAAGGGAAATCTTTTCATCCCATATGACCTGAGAATAAATAAACATCTTGAGGGGGATGGAATGGGAAAGGACAAACCACATTTCACATTATAACAGTCTCGGGAATTGATGTAAACAGTGCTGCAAGATATTTTTATACTTTTTCTCTCTCACAGAATAGGAATTCAGGCTGATTGCTGGAAAAATGAAGCAATTTTAATTAGCTCATATTTTAACTATGGCAGTAGCTTTCTAATTTTCAGCTTTTAATTTCCCTCCTCATCTGTCATATCAGTTCCAGTTTAATCTTAAAGAGCTCCTTTTATCTTCTTATACCCCTCTTTGAAACTTCCAAGCTGTTCTGACTGGCATTTATAGCCATAGATAATTAGACCCCTTCCCTAGATATCTGACCTTATTTCTTACCTCTTCATCTCAAAAATCTTCCTGTAGTAGCCATGCTAATCTTCCCATTATTCCTTGAATACACCCAGAGATTGGAAAAACTACAAGCTGCAGGCCAAATTTGGCTTGACACCTATTTTTATAAGTAAAGATTCACTAGAAAATAGCCATACCCATTTGTTGGACATACTGTTTATGAATGCTTTCATGCTCCATGGCAGTGGTTAGTAGTTATAACAGAGACCATCTAGCCTGATGAGCCTAAAATCTCTACTAGCTGGCCCTTAACTAAAAAGGTTTGCTGTGGGGAGTGCCTGGGTGGCTCAGTGGGTTAAAGCCTCTGCCTTCAGCTTAGGTCATGATCCCAGGGTCCTGGGATTGAGCCCCACATTGGGCTCTCTGCTTGGCAGGGAGCCTGCTTCCCTTCCTCTCTCTCTGCCTACTTGTGATCTCTGTCAAATAAATAAATAAAATCTTTTTAAAAAATGAAATAAAAAAAATAAAAAGGTTTGCTGGGACGAGTGGGTAATTCCTTATGTTAAGCATCCAAGTCTTGATTTTGGCTCAGGTCATGATATCAGGGTTGTGAGATGGGAGCATATTTGGGGGGGGGGTCTGTGCTCAGCAGGGAGCATGCTTGAGATATCCACTCCCCACCTGTGCTCACTCATGTGCATGCTCTTGTTCTCTCTCTCTCAACAAAAAAAATTTTGCTGACCCCTGTTTTACCTTTTTAGTTTCTATTCAGATCCTAATCATTCTTTAGTATGTTAGATGATATTGACATCTCACATCATGAAAGTGTTACAGCACTTGTTTTCTGGGCTATTTTGTTTATAATTTGCTTTTTTGATTAATTAGCTTGTTTAACTTGTGTTTCCATGTCTCCTCTTACCTGTGAAGTTCAGGGCACCTTTTAGGCAGAAACTAAGATATCTTTGGTATGCCCACATCACACATACTGCAGGGCAATTAGTGGTTATTTATTTTAGTTTTTTAAAAAAGATTTTATTTTATTTATCTGAGGGAGAGGGAGAGAGAGAGTGTGCACAAGAAAGCGCAAATGGCAGGGAAGGACAGAGGGAAAGCAGACTCCCTGCTGAGCAGGGAGCCTGGTAACCAAAGCTCCATTCCAGGACCCTGAGATCATGACCTGAGCTGAAGGCAGATGCTCAACTGACTGAGCCACCCAGGTGCCCCACTATTAGTGGTGATTAAACTTAGGTTAAAGTTAGCATATTAGTACTCAAGGGTTTAAATTTTGTAACGAGAGGCGCCTAGGTGGCTTAGTTGGTTAAGGGTCTGCCTTCAGCTCAGGTCATGATCCCAGGGTCCCAGGATTGAGCCCTGCATCAGGCTCCCTGCTCAGCAGGGGAGCCTGCTTCTCCCTCTGCCACTGCTCATGTCACTCTCTCACTATGTCTCTCTCAAATAAATAAAATTGTAAAAAAATAAATTTTGTAAGAATATGTAAATCTTGCATTTCCTACCATATATTTTGTTAGTCTATCAGTTGACAGTTCTTGTAGTGTTTTTAGCGTGATAGTTAACTTTTTTCCCCAACAGAGCAATTTTCTCAAATAAAGTCTTAACTGCGAACTGTAACACATAAAATTGCAAAAATTGGTCCTGCTCCATTGAAGTAGAGATGGAGGCCTGCCCTCCTCCTTCATCCCTGCCATTATTATGGTGGCCTCTGGGCCCCAAGATTCTTCCATAATTCTCTGCAACTTCATCAAACAATTTGACAGTGATTGTGTTTCCTAAAGGCAATACTACGTTTGTAATTACAAATAAGAGCTAAATTATTCAATAATTTAAATTTTCAATAATTTCAATGGTAGTTGGCCCAAACCAACACATGTTTCAGTTTAGCTTTGCATACCTTCCTGTGCCCAGCCAGGTTTATTTTACTCATGTTGTTATGATTGCTATAGTGCTACAGATGAATGGCTCCTAAGATGGAAAAACTTAAGATTAGTTCTATAGGTCAGTCACACCTCAGTAGAAAAGACTTAACCAAATCATTTTCTGATAAATGAATCTCCAGACAGACTTCTTTGCAATCTCTTCTGTAAGCCCCAGATTCTAATTATGTGACTTAAAATTTAGCCATTACTCAGTGAATAGTCTCTCCAAGTCTTATTACCCTGAGATGTCATTCTTTTTCTCTTCTGCTTTCCTAAGTGCATGTTAAGGTTGGGATTTTATTTTTTATATTAATTGCTGAAAGATAACAGGTTATACATTATTTTTGCCCTTTATGTAAATAATAAAGTCTCTCTTTCTCTTTTTAATAATTACAGTGGATTGTCCTGTTTGCGGGGTTAATATTCCAGAAAATCACATTAATAAGCACTTAGACAGCTGTTTAACACGTGAGGAGAAGAAGGAAAGCCTCAGAAGGTAAGAAAGTTAAGCATAACCTTTGAGTTACTTTAGCAAGGTACTTCTTATGCTTTATAAACTGTTTTCTACCTCTTCCATTCTGGCTTCTTCATCCTGAGGGTTATTTCCCATACGCCATGAGAATCCGATGACTTCCATTTCTCCTTAGACATGTTTCTTCCTGGGGTGCCTGGCTGGCTCAGCCAGTAGAGCATGTGACTCTCAATGTATCCTGGAGGATCCTGAGTTCAGGCCCCACATTGGGCATGAAGCCCACTTAAAAAAAAAAAAAAAAAAGTGTTTCTTCCTGAGGAACGAGTTTCAAGTGTAGAGGCTGAGTATTTTCTCCTTGAATAGTAAGAAATCAGCATTGATAGTCTTGCTTGGACTGCTCTTTTTCTAGATGCATCTGTCATATTTCTTCTAATACATTTATTTTTGTCAGTTTATCCAAAGACATACTCATCCATACATAATTAAGTTCAAGTTCCATTAGTGGTTCCAAACCCTGCTCCTTGGAATACCGTAGTCCTGCCATTTACTCTCTCTTACAGTTTAGAAGCACTGCCTATCATATCTCTTAGGGAAAGATTCATTATACCAGTTAGTGTATTGAAGGCTCTGAGAAGTCCTGTATCAATGTAATTGTTGGATTTTGTTTAATCCAGTGAGTACTACATTTATTTAACCCCAAAATCTTTTTTTTTTTTAAAGATTTTATTTATTTATTTGACAGAGATCACAAGTAGGCAGAGAGGCAGGCAGAGAGAGAGGAAGGGAAGCAGGCTCCCCACCGAGCAGAGAGCCCGATGCGGGGCTCGATCCCAGGACTCTGGGATCTTGACCCGAGCCAAAGGCAGAGGCTTTAACCCACTGAGCCACCCAGGTGCCCCAAAATCTTTTTTTTAAAGATTTTATTTATTTATCAGAGAGAGAGAGAGCATGATCAGGGGGAGGGTCAGAGGGAGCAGACTCCCCGCTGAGCAGGGAGCCTGCTGTGGGGCCTAGTTGCAGGACCCTGAGTCATGACCTGAGCCAAAGGCAGACATTTAACCCGCAGGGGCGCTCAGGCACCCCTTGACCCCAAAACCTTTTATCCTCATAATTTATGTCTTATAAAACTGATTTGTAAAGATATGCTCAGGGGAACATTGAACTGCATTTCCCTTTAGTTACATCCTGGTCCTGGGGTCTGGTCACATAAAATATACTATGGCATTTAGAACATTTTATCCATAACACCCTGGCAGGCCATTTCTTTGATAGGGGTGACAACCCTTAACCCATTCTATGTAGAATCATGTCATAGTTGATTCAAAGACTGTTCTTCCTTTTGATGTCTTCAGATTCTGAAGACTCCTAAATGCATGACTCACTTTCACTAAATCATAGATGAAGGATCAGTGTTATCTTCATGTTTAGGGATCATCTATCAGGCTTCGTATTTTAAAATTCTGGGTAGAAATTGTTGATTTCTGATGGTGTTCTTCATGGTAAATGCCATTAAACTGTAGAGTTTCCCATTCATATTTCACAGGAATGAGTTTAATTGTCTATCCTTGATAAAGACTGAACTGTCCCTCACAGTGTGCTTGTATAAACTCCTACAAAATGTTTCAGCTCTTGCTACCCACTGTGATTTTATTTACTGTCTCGTAGAGCCCACTGGACAGTTTTCAGAAAAATGTACTTTCTTGAGGGTTTGTAGGTCTTTCTACGATAAACAGTTACCTCTGGCTTTTAGATGTTATTGATAAAGATAAAAGAAATAGGGACGCCTGGGTGGCTCAGTTGGTTAAGCAGCTGCCTTCGGCTCAGGTCATGATCCCAGCGTCCTGGGATCGAGTCCCACATCGGGCTCCTTGCTCGGCGGGGAGCCTGCTTCTCTCTCTGCCTCTGCCTGCCACTCTGTCTGCCTGTGCTTGCTCTCGCTCTCTCTCTCTGACAAATAAATAAATAAAATCTTAAAAAAAAAAAAGATAAAAGAAATAATTTAGGGAATGGTACCGTTGGTTGGTAGAAAAATGTTTGGTGGTTTTCATTCTACATATATTCAATTGTACTGTTTCTCTCAGTGTAGTCTTTGGGCGATTTACTTCAGATTTACCCTATGGAAGCTTGTTAACATAGATTTTAGGTCTCTACTTCTGAATGTAATCAAAATTGGGGGATGGTGTGGAGATGTGACCAAGAATCTACAATTTAATAAACTGCCTTGGTGATTTCAAGATTCACTCCAGTTTGTGTAGCATGGCCTTGAAGGTGAACTAGTTATATGCAAGTCCTTTGTAAAATCTTGGGTCTTGTTTTTTTTTGTTTTGTTTTAGATAAACTGTTTACTTTCAAGGGCTTGTTAGTTTTTACTGGAAACTTTGGTATTTTAATTTTGGAATATTGGAATTTTAATGACTACTTTGAATGCATATTTATTAAGCACCTAATTGCCATGGTGTTGAGCCAAGTAATGTACTCAGAGAGCTAGCTTATTATCAGATTAAATAGTTTAAAGCGGGAGGAGTCAAGATGGCAGAGAAGTAGCAGGCTGAGATGACATCAGGCAGCAGGAGATCAGCTAGATAGCCTATCAAACCATTCCGAATACCTACAAATCCAACAGGAGATCGAAGAGAAGAAGAGCAACAATTCTAGAAACAGAAAATCCACTACTTTCTGAAAGGTAGGACCAGCAGAGAAGTGAGTCCAACATGACGGGAAGATAGACCGGGGGGGAGGGGCCGGCTCCCGGCAAGCGGCGGAGCAATGGAGCACAAAATCAGGACTTTTATTTTTTAATTTTTTTTTATTTTTTTAAAAAGATTTTATTTATTTACCTGACAGAGATCACAAGCAGCAGAGAGGCAGGCAGAGAGAGAGGGGGGAAGCAGAGAGCCCGATGCTGGGCTCGATCCCAGGACCATGAGACCAGGACCCAGAGACCATGACCCGAGCCGAAGGCAGAGGTTTAACCCACTGAGCCACCCAGGTGCCCCAAAATCAGGACTTTTAAAAGTCTGCTCCACGGAGGGACATCACTCCAGAGGCTAAACCGGGGTGAAGACCTCCCGGGGACAGCGTGGCCTCAGGTCCCGCGGGGTCACAGAAGGATTGGGGTGTCTGAGTGTTGCAGAGCTCACAGGTATTAGAGCGGGGAAGCCAGCTACAGAGACAGAGCCGAGGAGTGAGCTCTCAACCCGTAATCTGTGACATGGGCTGGTGCTCTGTGCGGGGGTCCCCACAAAATCCGGGGAGACTCCAACCTGGGAGAGCCCAGGGATCTGCGGGGTTCGGAGACTCCAGGTGGGGCTCTGTGCCAGAGACAGAGATGCTTGGTCACAGGCTGGGTGACCTCGGAGCACAGCCGTAGGCCAGTGAGAAGGGAGTGATTGAGCGCGATTTTCTCCAAGCACGGCTGGAGGCCGGGGAGATGGGAGTGATTAAGCGCTTTTCTCTGAAGGCGCACTGAAGAGTGGGGCCCTGAGCTCTCGGCTCCTCCAGGTCGGAGATTGGGAGGCTGCCATTTTCATTCCCGTCCTCCGGAACTCTATGGAAAGCGTTCGGGGAACAAAAGCTCCTGAAAGCGAACCCGAGTGGATTACTTAGCCCGACCCCTGGTAAGGGCGGTACAATTCAGCCTAGGGCAGAGACACTTGAAAATCACTACAACAGGCCCCTCCCCCAGAAGATAACAAGAAATCCAGCCAAGACCAAGTTCACTTATGAAGGAGAACAGCGGAATTCCAGAGGAGGAGAAAGCAAGCATGGAATGAATTCATGGCTTTCTCCCCATGAATCTTTAGTCTTGCAAAGTTAATT
>ML105193.1:0-11480 GCA_003697995.1 Taxidea taxus jeffersonii
AAAAAAAAAAAAAAACTTAAAAAATAGGGACGCCTGGGAGGCTCAGCTGGTTAAGCGGCTGCCTTCGGCTCAGGTCATGATCCCAGCATCCTGGGACCGAGTCCCACATCGGGCTCCTTGCTCAGCAGGGAGCCTGCTTCTCCCTCTGCCTCTGCCTGCCTCTGTCTGCCTGTGCTCGCTCGCTTGCTCTCTCTCTCTCTCTCTAATAAAAATAAAAATAAATAAATCTTAAAATAAAATAAAATCTTAAAAAAATTTTTTAAAAACTTAAAAAATAATTCACACACCATAAAATTCACCCATTTAAAGTAAGCACTTAAGCCCCCCTCCCCATCTTCGCACTCCTAAGCAACCAACTAATCTACTTTCTACCTCTATAAATGTGTCATGCTGGACATTTCATATATGTGGAATCATGCACTATATAGTTTTTTGTGACTCTGGCTACTTTCACTTGGCAAAATGTTTTCAAAGTTCAGCCATGTTGTATTGGGATGTATCAGTACCTCATTATGTTTATGACTGAATAATATTCCATCGTAGGGACCCATACATATATATTAGTTCATCAGCTGGTAGACATTTGGGTTATTCCACCTTTTGGCTATTATGAATAACCCTGTTTTGTTTCTGTTACTATATACCTAGGAGTAGAATTGCCAGGTCATATGGTAACTCTGTTTAAGTATTTAAGGAACTGCCAATCTATTTTCCTTAGTGGCTGAATCATTTTACATTCCCACCATTCAAAAAACTCTTGCTTTTAAATTCACCACAAGAGCGCCTGGCTTGCTCAGTCAGAACAGCATGCAACTCTTCAGGTAGGGGTTGTTGTTAAGTTTGAGCCCCATATTGGATGTTGAGAGTACTTAAAATAAAATCTTTAAAAAAATAATAATCAATCAGATCATAAATACAAACTCCTTATTTTCTGTTACAGGTAACTGAAGGAAAAAAAACAAGTACTGATAAATGTTTTTTAAAAACCAAACAACTGGGATGCCTGGGTGGCTCAGTTGGTTAAGCAGCTGCCTTCGGCTCAGGTCATGATCCCAGCGTCCTGGGATCAAGTCCCACATCGGGCTCCTTGCTCAGCAGTGAGCCTACTTCTCCCTCTGCCTCTGCCTGCCACTCTGTCTGCCTGTGCTTGCTCCTGCGCTCTCTATCTGACAAATAAATAAATAAAATCTTTAAAAAAACAAACAATTAGTACATGAAATTCAGATGCAGAGTTCAGATAGAAAGATTGCTTTAAAAGGGTTACCATGTAGGGGCGCCTGGGTGGCTCAGTGGGTTAAAGCCTCTGCCTTCGGCTCAGGTCATGATCCCAGGGTCCTGGGATTGAGCCCCACATCGGACTCTCTGCTCAGCGGGGAGCCTGCCTCCCCCCCTCTCTGTGCCTGCCTCTCTGCCTACTTGTGATTTCTGTCAAATAAATAAATAAAATCTTAAAAAAAATAAAAAATAAAAACAAAAGGGTTACCATGTAGTAAATACTCCCTTTGTTATTTAAGCCATATGAAAATATTATACATGGGCAACAGATACACGTCAAACATTCTAAAATACTGGAAAATCTTAAACATGAATAAAAAAGAACAGATTAAATTTCCTCAAAACTAAATTAGAATTTATCTAATTAGGTAATATTTACATACTTTCATTCATTAGAAGAAGAAAACTACCTTGAAGGGGGAAAACTGATGGGTGCTCAACAGGGCAAAGTAAATGCAATACACTGATTTGGAAAAGAAAATGAAAGCTAGCTTCTACAACTATTTTGTAAAGATAATAATTATTGTCCCAATGGATTTGTAGTAAGCAATTTGGGAACAACAACATTATAAACTATGCTGTAAACTATATATTCTGGATGGTAAGGGGCTTTTGCTTCTATCTATCAGGTGTGCTTCAGGAAGGCTAGGGCAAGTTGGAATCCAGGAGTACTAAGTATGAAGCAGAGACTGGAGGATACTTTGGTCAAGCATCACTAACCCCTATTGGTATTTCTCCCAAGAACAGTCCAGAGCTTTGGTAACAGCAGCAGGCAGACAAATAGCCAAGAGGAAGCATGACAGAGCAGAAAGAGAGGGTGAAGATCCTCAGAAGATACAGGCAGCTGGTACACAGAAATCTGAACCTTCATCAAATTCCAGTACCAGCCACTTTGTCCTTTCTTGTCAGCAGTGGTTATAGTCTTCCATAATTGCCTTTGGCCTCACCATTACAATCTCTGAACAAGGGTGGCTACCCAAGTAAGAAATGGCTTATATCATAATCCAGCTCTCTCACAGAGATCCCTTTCCACATACATATGCACACAATTGAAATAAGTTGTTAAAAGTAAAAGTTTTGTTCTGTACAATGCATTCTAATATTTCCTAATCTATTTTACTCAAAAAAAAAAAAAAGCAGAGAATGACTGAATACATGTGAAATACAGTTTATCAAGGAGATTATGTCAAAAAACAGAAACAAAAACAAAATGATAACAGGCATCCCCCCACTACACTATGCAAAAATTTGCCTTACACCACTTCACTTTTACCAAAGACTTACATTAGTACCTGCTTTCACTAACCAAAAGAAATATGAAGATTTTAGGGGTACCTGGGTGGCTTGGTAGCCTTTAACAATTTTGTTTATGACATATTTACAGATCTGTTGGGGGAAAGTAGTTACTAAATGGTATTCAAAAGTGAGATTTTGGGATGCCTGGGTGGCTCAGCTGGTTAAGCAGCTGCCTCGGCTCAGGTCACGATCCCAGTGTCCTGGGATCGAGTCCCACATCGGGCTCCTTGCTCGGCAGGGAGCCTGCTTCCCCCTCTGCCTCTGCCTGCCACTCCGTCTGCCTGTGCTTGCTTGCTCTCTCTCCCTCTCTCTCTGTCAAATAAATAAATTTTTTAAAAAATCTTTAAAAAAAGAAAAAAAAAGTGAGATTTTTTTGTTATGAACCTAGTTGTATAGATATTAAAATGTTTTCAGAAGGTGATCTTTATTTTCTTTCATTAGTTTATCTTAATTTGTGTTTTGCAAGAAGCATCAATTACTTCTATAATAAACAGTATTTTTAAAATAAAAATATGAAGGGTGCCTGGGTAGCTCAGTCTGTTAAGCTGCTGACCCCTGATTTGGGCTCAGATCACAATTTCAGAGTCGTGAGGCTGAGTCCTGAGTCAGCTCCATGCTCAAGATGGAGTCTGCTTGAGAGTCTTTGCTCCTCCCTCTCCCTCCTCCTCTTGTCCTCCTGCTACTCTCTCTCAAATAAGTAAGTAAAATCTTAAAGAACTCAAGCTCATGTACATTTATCAAGAAGACACTTTAATCCCAACAGATAAATAACCTAAGAAACTGACAATTTACAAGAAGATACTATAAATAAACATATAAAGTATGCAATCTGTTTGTATAAGACTGAAATATATGAATAACCTTAATCAGTTATTCCACTTAATCTTTTATAAAAAGATAATCTTAGAAGTCTTATCCACAAAGATGTTTATAGCTGTGTCACTTAGATAAAAAGAGAAGAAACAACCTAAAAATTTAATAAACAGAAACACTTAAAGAAACTGTGTTATATTCAGTGAGATACAAAAGTATCCTTTCCAGTGAAAAATGCCAGGCTATAATATTGTGAAACTCATGATTCAAAATTCTATAAGAGCATTTGATTAAAACCATATACAAACAAAACAAAAATCCACGTCTACATGAAATGACTGGAAGGAAGGACTGGTGGACCTATGAAGGTTTTAGTTTTAGAGCTCCAGTAGTATTTTTTTTAATTGAGATCATTGAAATTATATATAACATTATATTAGTTTCAGGTCCACAACATAATGATTCATTATGTATATATTGCAAAATGTTCACCATAATAAGTCTAGTTAACATCCATCACCACACATACAAGACTGGACCTATTAAGTTTTAAAATCATCTTATTTAGGGGATTTCCCACAGGTTTGTTTTCTGATTTGGGGGTTTTGTTTTTGTTTTTTTTTTTTAAGATTTTATTTATGTATTTTAGAGAAAGAGAGGGGGAGAGCACCAGCCCAAGCATGAGAAGGGAGAGGTCAGAAGGAGAAGCAGACTCCCCGCTGAGCAGGGAGCCCAAAGCAGGACTCAATCCTGGAACTCCAGGATCACCACCTGAGCCGAAGGCAGTCACTTAACCAACTGAGCCACCCAGGTGCCCCCCACCTTTTTTTAATGAGACTGTTACTTTTACAAGTTGAAACAAAAAGAAAAAAATTAGTAACAGAAATACCAACATAATACTATTTTAGCAATTTGGCTTGATCACTGAAGAATATTAGCTTTGATACTATATTGATTAATACATAGAATAAGTAAAAGTATCAATCTAAAATGAAGAAACTGGGGGTGCTTGGCTGGCTCAGTTGGTGGAATGTGAGACTCTTGATCTCGTGGTTGTGAATTCAGGCCCCATGTTTGGTGTAGAGATTGCTTAATAATAAAATCTTAAAAATAAAATAAAGAAACCAACAGAATTAATTGGGTTTGGTTTGGTCAATACTGTATCTTTATAATAAGCAGAAGAGCATACAGTAAAATTAGAACAAAAACTTGCATAAATTAATACATTTTCAGTAAGATAAAATTTTAAAAGAATATAGTATTTATATTTAATGATACTTATAATGATACATATAATAATTTATTATAATACTTATATAATATTATAATACTTATATAATATTATGATAATTTATACATTTATAAATACTTCTTTAAACTTTCCTTTTTCTTATAAAAATGTAACTATGAATATTTTGCCTGGTTAATTATCCAATTAAAAAAATGAACCTAAAAATAGAGCTCTACACACAGAACTGTAGATAGACATATCACAATGCCATTAGTTGAAAAGACGTATTTTGAAATTCAGACTAGAAAGGTCAAACAGTAATAGTCCATCTGTTTTATTAGTCAATGACAGTTTGAGGCTGACAATGGTGTGGCTGAATTTAGCTTAACTTACATAAATATTACTTGATAACATCTCTGGCAAAATGACTTGGTAGATAAAAAAAATCAGAAAATTGTGACCTAAGATAAACTATGACTTACAGTTAATTATGTTTCTTAATTATTTTGTAAAAGATTATTGCAACAAAAAATTATTAAAATGTAAAAAGGGTTACATAGAAGTATATAGGATTTGATAAACATGTCACTTAAATATTTTAGAAGAAACAGAAAGATCTATCTTAAGTGGAGACTGTTCAGGATTTCAGGCTCACAATGAGCTGTGGCACAGGTCCAGCCCCAATCCAAATTCTGCTGTGTACTAGCTTATTGACTCTGCCTAAGTTTCATACTTCTCTAGGCCTCAGTCACCTTGTCTACAAAATGTGGATAATGTTGCCTAGCTCAAAATGTGACTCTATCTTATCCCTTTTTCCTCTACAAAATTCAGTGTAATTTACCTCAAATATAAACAAGAAAAATAAAAAGAGTAAGCAATGGTTATGTCTCTGAAGACTGAATAGAGAATTTGAATTATGACCTTAATTTCACCCACTCTTCACCCCACCCCCATTTCTGAAAAAAACAAAACAAAATAAATAAATATGCAGTTTCCAAGAATTGTGACATAATTTTATTTTCCAGAAAATGAAATCAGTGGATAACCACCCCTTAGGAAATGAGCATAGAACAAACTCATTTACCATGAGTTAAAACATAATAATTAGAATGGAAAGAGGCAAAACTTATGACTTTAATTACATATTATGGGGTTTTTTTTAACCATAGAAAGTTGAAAAATGTTATCAGAAATTCCTTGAAACAAACATATCAGAGAAGTTATTTCTAATATACAAAGCATTTGGTCACTAATTTTTGTTTTCTTTTATATTTTTATTTGAAGATAGGGAGAGACACAGAACCTGTAACTTCAAAATTCAGCCAGTCTAAAGAGGTAAGTAATTTTTATTTTGGCAAAATTTTAAGAAGAAAAACCGTACTTATGTAGATGTTGGATAATGTTTATTCAAATGCTTGTAATGTGGGTGTCTTGGGGTTTTTTTGAGGGACAGAATTGGAGAAACAGGCCTCTGAAATGCAGTATATACAGCATCTGTAGCTCAGTTCGCCACTCAACAGCTGGGGTTCAGGCAACTGGGCAGAGCCCATAGGCTTGGGTAACAGGAGAGTTACTCCTTCTCCCCTGCAGCACTGCACTATGAAAAGATTAAATGCCTGTTTTCTTCGGAGCTTCCCTTTCAGCTAGGGAGGGGCCAATTTATTCTGGCTTGATCAAAGAAAGGTTGGCTGAAGTATGGAAGAGATTTCTAAAAAAGCTTTTGTTTTCTGACAAAAAAAGACAGAGAAGCTAACTGGCCCACCCCATTCTCTTCCTTCTCTTGAGTACAGATATGTTTTTTTTTTCTTTAAAGATTTTTTTTTTTTTAATTTGTTAGAGAGAGAGAGAGCGCGAGCACAGGCAGACAGAGTGGCAGGCAGAGGCAGAGGGAGAAGCAGGCTCCCCACCGAGCAAGGAGCCCGATGTGGGACTCCATCCCAGGATGCTGGGATCATGACCCGAGCCCAGCCAAAGGCAGCTGCTTAACCAACTGAGCCACCCAGGCATCCCGAGTACAGATATGTTAACCCGCAGCCTTACTGCACCCAGGATTTAAGAAGCATAGAGCCAGTGCTGACACGGTTCAACTCGCTGAAGCAACCCCCAAAGCCATCAACATCCAGACTTCTCAACAAGAAAAGTAAGCCTCTATATGTCTAAGCCACAGGCTGTTAGGTCTTCTGCTATGTGCTATGTACTAAATGAAGACCTCATTTAGTTCTCATACCAACCATTTGAGGGAAGTCCTATCAATTCATTCACCCATTTTAAAGACAAGAAAACTAAGACTCCAAAAAGTTAAGCCACTTGTCCAAGATCACACAATTAATATGTAATATGGCCAGGATTCAAGTGCAGGAATTCTTATTTCAAGGCCAATAAGCTTAAACCACAATGACACTTAGAAGCGACTAAACATGGCAAGAGCTAACAGCTAATAATTACTGGCTATAATGATTATTGGGTCCGTAATCAAAGGAGCAAGACTGATACAAAGTGAAGGTCAAGCAAAGCTTTATTTTGCGCCAATCATCAACAATCAAACTGACCGGCCAGGGTGGTCTCTTACAAAGAAGGGACCCCTCCCTGCCTTACGGACTGGCTTTTATAGAGCAAAGGTCATGTGGTTGGGCCTGGCCACACAGAGGTGGCCAATGAGATTGTAACACACGGAGAAAGCTGCACAGTCATGCTAGGTCTCACATAAGTGACCAACTGAATTACAATTTACCTATAGTAGACATTTGAACTAGCCTATCACCGTGGTCAGAATTGGCGCCCAAAAGGTGCTCCAAGGGTGGGGCCCATACTCCTTGGTAGCTAGGGAGACAGTATGCGCCCCCACTGATTGGATACGTCCACCTGGCCTGACCCACCCTTGTATTTGGGCTTTGTTACCTGGGACTGGTTTCCAGGACTTGTTTTTAAGTAAGTCCTCTGGGGGGAGAGGGTCAGTTTAAGTTTTACTGCATAAACAACAAAATGGCTGTTCAACCAAAATGGAGCCATTTTGGCTAAATAGACCCTTACAATGATTATGACAATATTTGACAACTTTGAAGATAAGAACAGATATTTGCTTATTTTTAATTTTGGAAAATAATAAATTCTCACTGAATTCAATATTACTTTTATTTTTCTTCTTAACAGTTCTAGTTACTTTACTTAAACAGGGATACTTATAGATCCTCAACAAATGTACTTCTGTTCCTTTGTAACACCAACGGAAAACTAAGAACAGTACATCTCAACCAATAATTGCAACACCCTACTGTTAGCTAAATGCTTAATATTTATGGCGAATTTATAATCTGCAAGGCACTACGCCAAACACCTAAAAATTATTTTTGCTAAAAGATATAGCATATGTTTGTTTTCTTAAAGTGACTTAAGATTCCTTTGGAGAGAGAAATTCATAACAGTTCTAAAAATCAGGAAGTGGCTGCTGCTATAATCAGCCATCGTCCTCACCACCATCATCACCATTACTAACACATATAGAACTTATATCACAAATTAGCATATGCTAAGCTTTAATTCTGGAACATTTTCCTTCAAACTTCAGATTTTTCCTTCAGTGAAAAACATGAAACAAAGAACTTAAAAATTCATGACAAAGGTACAGTATTTGAAAAAGAAGCTAAATTCAAAATTAAAGTTTCTAAATAAATTACATTCAGGAAACAGGCAGGCTAAAATATTTGCAATTACAATTAGGAAAAGAAAATCAGTTTCTGGATTAGATTGCGAGATTTAAAGAATTTATGTTTAGCTGTTAACTTTTCAAAACCAGTAGAGCACATCATATTGTCCAAGTAAATAAAAAGTAAATATGGTGTAAAGGCCAAAACAAAATGGATGGTGAGTAAAACAAAAGTTCTGAGGTAAGGTTAACTCTAGCAAAAATGCTGAGTCTAAAGATATGCACATTCACAGCAATATATTCCTGAAGCCGAATAACTTCAAATCATATTCCATGCTGAAAGAGGGATAGTTCTCTCTACTACATGCCATAACAAGTAATTGATAATCCTATTATCAAAAAAAGTACTATATATAAAGAAAAATGCTTTTAAGGATAATATATCCAGGAAAGACTCGTTGCTTAATAAATTCAAAAATGACACAGTCAGTAGCATACAATCCACATGAACATTATAATGTGCTCAATCAGTACTAATTAAGGATTTAATTATACCTATTTAATACTAATTTGCATTTTAAAAAGAACACAAAGTATTCTATTTTAGGTCCAAAATTAAGGTTCTGAATTAAAACTTTAAAAGAAATTTAACTGTAGTATATTTATGGAAAAATCTTTCCTTAAGAATTAAAACAAGCTAAAAACAAAGCATTGTATTTACAAGTATGGGACTATGTTGAACCTGAATTCCTAATTTACTCACATAACTTAAAATAAAAGAAAAAGGGATACATATAAATGGAGACATTTATAAGGGCTACTCACAGGCATATAAAGTGCTTTTCAATGATGATATAGAATCAGAACCAAGGCCTCTTGCCCTCCACTCCTACGTTTTTCCTGATATTTGCCCTCCTCAACTTCCCTGGACATGCCCAAAACTACCATATCTCTTCCTTACTTTCTTTCTTCCTTAAAATTTTATAAAGCACTTTTGGAGGAATGTAGAAGGATCACCAAGAATACGAAGGTATGTGACAGTTTCAGAAAAGGGAAGAGCCATTGGTGTGGACTACGAGAGAACTTGAGCAAACTGCTGGGCAGATGCCTGGGGAGCTACCAAATTTAAAAGGGTGTTTTCAGTTAGTAGGATGGTGAGGGCAAGCCAGGTGGGCTGACCTGAGGTATTAATGGAAATTTGGAAAACAGGGGCAATCTGGGGGACAGGGAGGTATAGAACAATAGTTTGAAGAGGAAACAAGGTAAAATTGTTTCAAATTTTATCAAATTCTCTAGAAAGAGATGATTTAAGGTAAAGAATAGGAAATCCAGGGGCACCTGCATGGCTCAGTGGGTTAAGCCTCAAGCCTCTGCCTTCGGCTCAGGTCATGATCCCAGGGTCCTGAGATCGAGTCCCACATCCCGCTCTCTGCTCAGCGGAGGGCCTGCTTCCCCCTCTCTCTGTCTGCCTCTCTGCCTACTTGTGATCTCTGTCTGTCAAATAAATAAATAAAATCTTAAAAAAAAAAGAATAGGAAATCCAGGGATATTAAGTTGAATCAGATATTCAACTATTTTACTTAAAAAAATAGTAGCTTCATACGGATTAAACTAATATATGAACTGATTTCAATAAAGAAGATAAGGTTATCTGCTAAGGAGGTGGAGGAGAAGAAAAAGAGGCCTAAGAGTGAAGAAGGTAAAATAGTAGGAAATCTACTAAAAGTGAGTGAAAGAATTTTGAGAACTCTGGTCCAAGTTGAGTAATATGAACATCTATTGAAGGTTCCACTACTTCTCTAGGATCTCATCTGTTACTGCTCTATGCACCCTTCCTCCTAAAGACATCACACAGTTCATTTAAACTGCATTCAGCATACTGTAATTAAGATACTCAATAAATATTTGCTGAAAAAATTAACAAATCACACACACACACAGACACACACACAGACACACACACACACACACACGGGAAGTGTATTTAATCAGTATAAAGTAGTGGTGAACAATATGTGGCTATATTGTATCAGGTCTGCTTACTTATTAGCTGCTACCCTTGGGGAAATGACTTAAAATCTCTACAGCCTTTGTTTCTTCAGTGTTTTTTAAATGAAGATTCTAAGAGTGTCTACCATAGAGTAATAAAAAGATTAAAGAAAATAATACATACAAAACTCAGTAATGTGCTAGCATAGAGGGCTCGACAAATGTTAGCTATTATCGTTCTTACTATTAACCACAAATTACAGAATACAAACTCTCAGGTCCCTGAGAGTTTCTACATGTTATAAAGTGGCAATCTAAATTAATACAAAATTCTACAAACTAAAGTAGGACTCACACTTTCTACTGAAAAAAGCTTTTAATTTTTCTACTATTCTTAAGTCAATAGAACTACAGCCTGAACCAATTGTAGGGAGTACAGCCTTGACTTTTTCTCCTCTTCATCCTATTAAGATTTTAACTTCAAAGCTTTTGCGGGAACACTTAATTGCTTGCATTCCTTAACAAGCAGCCACCATAGTAGTTTCCAGATTCACTTTTAACCTTTACAGTCCTGGGAAGGCATATATGGCAAACTTATTAGACATACATAAATTTACACAAGCTCTGGGCTAACGCAGCTATATATATGTGAATATGCTATACAAATCAATTTTGTACATCAATCAAAATAGAATCTAATAAAACAAATCAATCTAATAGAACACTGCTATACCATGTATCTGAGGGGGGGTAAAGAACCTCTAATGCCCTTCATTAAAAACATTTTTTTAAATCTGAGGTGTAACTGACATATATAACATGTTAATTTCAGGTGTACAACATAATGGTTTGATATTCGTATATATTGTGAAATGATCACCACAGTAAGTCTAGTTAATGTCATCTCCATACACAATTATGCAAGAAATTTTCTTCTTGTGATGAGAACTTTCAAGATCTACTCTTAGCAACTTTCAAATATGCAACACAGGATCATTAACTATAGTCACCATGCAATATATCATATCTCCAGGATTTATTTATAACTGGGAATTTGTACTTTTGATGTCCCATTCTCCATTTTGCCACCCTCTACCCCCTGCCTCTGGCAAACACCAGTCTGTTCTCTTTATCTGTGAGTTTGGTTTTGTTGTTGTTGTTTTAAGTCTAATGCTATTCAAAAGCTTGACTACATGTGTTTCATGAACGTAGGACACTTCTGGGATCATATTT